>JBAMCM010000599.1:0-35206 GCA_037075145.1 Scaptodrosophila latifasciaeformis | reverse complement strand
AATAAAAAGACACTATTATTGGAAAAATATGACTCGTCATATAAAAGAGTACATACGTAGATATCATAAATGCCAAAACAACAATGTTGAAAACAACGACACATACAAAAACCCCAATGACTAACACAGAAACCCCAACAAATGCTTTCGATATAGTGATAGTGGACACCGTTTGTCCACTACCGAAATCAGAATATGGCAATGAATACATCGTCACACTAATATGTGATTTAACAAAATATTTAACAAAGTATCTAACAAGAGCGCAAATACTGTCGCGAAAGCTATATTCGAAAATTTTATACTAAAGTCTGGTCCAATGAAGACGTTCATTTCGGACATGGGTACCGAGTATAAAAACAAGATCATTTTACACTAAGAAACAAAGCGGGTCATAAGTTAGATCCAGTATATTTAGGTTCATATACGGTAGAAGCCATAGAAGACAGAGATAACATTATAATTAGAGATAACGAGCAAAAGAAACAAAAAGTACATAAGGATAGGTTAAAAATATATAATCAATGAAACGTTTTATTTAAGAAAAGGTCTGATCAACCCAAAAAAAAATATATATAAAAAAAACTTAACGTAATAAAAGTAAAAAAAAAAATAATAATAAAAAAAAATATATATATATATATATTTGTCAGTAAACACGAATGCTTTGAGACAAACCATTGCTAATAATTAAGTATATAATAAGAGACAAACCAATATCATTTCAAAATATATGCTAATAATTAAATATATAAAAAGAGACAACCCAATATCATTTCAAAAAATATACTTTGTAAATGACTACATGTATTACGTCATTTCTTTAAAAAGGGAGGTGTAACATATCTACCCTTCCAACATAATTAATGATTGGGTATAACTTAGCGTAAATACATTGTGACACTTTGGCATAATAAATGTACCCAAAAAGACCACCAACAAATACATAAGCATTCCAGTGCCCGAGTAATAAGATCCAAGGCTTATACATGAGCCGATCGCGGATCGTAGGAATGCTGAGCATGCACTTTGCAGCTCAAGTGGTCAAGCCTGATATAACATATGCATGCCTTCTGCATACATATGTATATGTATATATATAATTATGAATACGTAGATATAAGCATTGTACTCGCGGGTTAGCTAAGCCCAACATGAGCACACAAAAATCAGTTTCATAAAGAACCCTGAAAAAGAGCAGAAGCTCTCCATATTTTTTCTTCAAAGATTTACGGCAAATATTACACTATTCAGGATTCAAAACAGAACAAGTTGGTACTATATCAAGCAACTGATTTAAATGAATTCAAAGAGAAGTTGAGTATCTATGCAAAGATGTCTCTAGGTGTGGAGCATAAACCAAAAGTTAAGCAAGAGAAAGCAGAAACTGTAGGTAGTTCAAAAAAAGGAGTTTAAATCCTATAAGTGCGGAGGTAAAAATCATTTAGCTAGAGATTGCGGTAAAAAAGAGCTAGTTTGTTTTAAATGTCAAAAGCCAGGCCATAAAGCAAATCAATGTGATGCTACAACCAACAAAGAGGAAAATTTTGATAGGAAAGCGAAGCAGCTGCTGACACCGGCGATGTTTAACAGAGTTTTCAAGGATGTTCAAATTGGTAATCAGGCCATATCAGCTGTTATAGATACAGGCAGTGATATCTGTACCATAAGTGAAAGTTCTTATAAGGAGGCATATCCTGTTAAGTTGAACGCAGACATTAAGGAGCTCGTTGGCATAGGGAACTCTAAGAACTCTAAGATTGGATCGTATTCCAATAAGAATTAGTTGTATGTAGTGCGAGATATTGATACGCTCTATAGTGGTGTTCTTGGCAACGATGTTTTTGAGTTTGTGGACGTCAAAATAGGCAAGAACGGTCCAACCTTTTGTTGCAAGAATAGAGATTTATCAGAATTAGCTGATGAAAGTATCCAAGCAAACGAAATTGCTTTAGGCTCGGAAGCAGCAGTTTTCCAGGAATCTTTACAGCAGATGATGGCAGTAGATACTTTTGATGGAGACTCAGAAATAGACTTAGCACATTTGCTAAAAGAAGATAAGGAAAGAGTTCTAAGTTTAATAAACAGCTATGAACCAATTAAACCGGATAAAAGTCCAGTAGAGATTAAAATAATTCTCACTGATGATATCCCAGTTTATCAAAAACCCAGACGATTGTCCTATGCTGATCAGGAGAAAATGAATAAGCAAGTGCAGGATTGGCTGGTAGAAGGAGTCATTCGAAATAGTGTTTCCGATTACGCTTCCCCGGTTGTTTTGGTTTCAAAGAAAGATGGCAAGCATAGATTGTGTTGTGATTATAGCCAGTTGAATTTAAAAGTAGTACGAGACAACTTTCCAACAGCTTTAATCGATGATGTGTTACTTAAACTACAGAAAGGAAATGTCTTTACGACTTTAGATTTGTGTAACGGATTTTTTCACGTTCCTGCATCGGAGGAATCGCGGAAATTCACCTCGTTTGTAACCCAAAACGGCCAATACGAGTTTAATTTTGTTCCGTTTGGTATTAGTAATTCCCCGGCAGTGTTCATGAGATACATTTTCGCTGTTCTAAGACCCCTGATTGAAGATAGCACATTGATTTTGCATATGGATGACCTGAAAGAAGACTTAGAGAAGCTAGAGAGAGTATTGAGTTTGGCAAGAATATCTGGCTTAAAGATAAAGGGGGCTAAATGTCAATTTTTGATGTGTAAAGTCCAGTTTCTCGGTTATATAATCGAAAATTCGATAATTAAGCCTTCAAGGGAGAAAACTTTACCCGTAGGAAACTTTCCAGTACCAGGAAGTAAGAAGATGCTTCAGAGTTATTTGCTTCTTACTTCGTATTTCCGCAAATTTGATAAGGATTTTGCGGTGATTGCAAAACCATTGACTAATTTGATGCGACAAGATGTTAAGTTCAAAATGGGTGATGAAGAGTTGGCATCGTATGATCAATTGAAGACTTGTTTATTGAATCCCACGTTGTTAAGTTTGTTTAATCCAAAAGCCACTACAGAGATCCATTGTGATGCGAGTATGTATGGCTATGGCGGAATGTTATTACAGAGAGACGCTCTAACCAGAGTGTATTGTCTTTTGATACAGGATTCTTTGAAGAACAGGATCGTACAGGCTCAGGTCTCTGATAATTGGACTGCTGTCGACATTAAATTGTTAGAACAGGGTGTGTACGATAACTTTTACATGCAGAATGGAGTACTATTCAAAGGCCCCCTCAAGGAGTTAATTGTTATACCATCTAGCATGGAGAAGGAAATCATTACGTAAGCTCACCGGCAAGGACACTTTGGAGTAAAAGAGATAGTCGATTTAATAGAGAGAGAATATTTTATACCGCAGGTTTTAGAAAAAGTTGTTGAGTGATACTAAAGCAGGTCGTAAGGAAGGATTCTTGAACGTCATCAGCAAGGGAGATAAGCCGTTAACAACGTACCACACTGACCACATCGGTCCAATGGACTTAACCAAAAAGTTATATAACCATATTTTGGTAGTTGTTGACGTATTCTCTAAGTTCGTATGGCTATATCCCACTAAAAGCACAGGTTCAGAAGAGGTACTTGATCGGTTGCTGAAATTTTTGGTGATCCTAGTTGCATCGTTTCAGATCGTGAAACTGCATTCACTTCAAATTCATTTAAGAGTTATTGTGAGTCGAATAATATTAACCATTTGCTGATTGCAACTGGAGTTCCAAGAGGAAATGGGCAGGTAGAGCGCATAAATCGAATGGTTATTTCTCTGTTGACTAAGATTTGCCCTGAGGATTCCAAATCTAATATAAGAGTGCAGGTAGAGTTCAGCAGTTTACCAATCCATCACCTCCCAGAAGCACGAAAATATCGCCTTTCAGAATTTTGACAGGATTGGAAATGAAGACATAGTATGACAAACAGCTCAAAGATATATTAGATGATGAAATGCTTATTGAGTTACAGGAAGAGAAGGATGGGATCCGTAGAGTAACCAGAGAAAATATAGCCAGTATCCAGGGAGAGAATCGTAAGGCATTTGATAGAGATAGAAAGAATAAGTTGGAGTATGAGTATAAGAGAACACAGTTTGGTCCAGGTTTAAAGTTAAAGAAGAAGTACCTAGGTCCGTACAAAGTAATAAGAAAGCTTAGACATGACAGGTATGTGGTAGAGAAAGTTGGTGAAGATGAGGGGCCTAATAAAACAAATACTGTGGCAGAATATATGAAGGTATGGTGTCCATAATGCAGTACGATTATGAATGTAGGATGGCAGAATTGTGTGTTAGAGAATATTTAACATAGCATAGCATCGCGAGTGAGCAAGAAGGGAAATAGAAGTAGAGACTTGAGAACGGACAGACGTGTGTGAGCGCTGTGAGAATAAAACAATAAATTAAGAAAATGGTCTAATGAAGATGACCAAAAGAAAACTAACTGAATGTGAAAAAACTAATTCTGTGAACTTTATTAAATACATTATATACTACTCTTATTCTATAAATGAAATGAATCGAAGTGTTTTAATCTGGAACAAAAAATAAATAATCTACTCCTACATATAAGTTAAGACACCACTGTTGGCTCCCCCCACTCCACTCATCCACTCGCCACTCACTCCTGCCCCTCCTCGACTTCTTCACCCAAACAATATGAAACTTCAAATAAGCGCAGCCAACGACTGCGCTTCGCCCGCTTCTGCCCTCCCGGTCTCGCCTCCGCCTCAACTCGCCATAGGTTGCCGACCCGGAACCCAGTCCAGCAAAAGCGACGGCTACAGGTAGCAAAAGCTAATCAGCGGAATTCGGACCCAATTCTTTCCGCTGACAAGTCGCTCATTTTTCATGTTGCGCAACTGGCCCAGCAACAACCAAAAGTGTTGCGCAACTGGCCCAGCAACAACCAAAAGTGCTGATCGGCACTTCTGGCTGTGCCCGAGCCACTTCAACTGGGCTAGGGAAAAATACTGCAGTTCACTTTGGATTCGAGCTTCAGACTGGCAAGAAGCATTGTTAAGATTTTTCTAATAAAATAAAATTATAATTGAATCAAACCAAATCCACCCCCGGACGTCTCATTTTGAAGATAAAATACTGGGATTACAGCTGGAAATGACTCGCGCCCTCAGGTAATATCGGCACGGGCGTCCAGCTAAAGTCGCCCACAAAAACGGGGCGACTTAACTGGCGCCCGAGCAGGGACCGTTCTCTCTAAAAGAACGGTGCCCAAAAATTGTTTTCTGTAAAAAAAAAAAGAAAAAATACAGAAAACAATAGTTATAAGAAAATAACAATTTTTTTCCCCCAAACGAAATGTGAAAAAGTGCAGAAATCGAAAGTGCAAAAAGTACAAACCCTATAAAAAAATATTATAAAAAAAGAAAGAGAAAAAAAGAGAGAAAAGAAAAAGTTTTTGTTTGTGCCGACATCATTGTGCATTGAAAAGAATACAAAAAATAGACGCAAATATGAACGAAAATTAAAATTACAACAAAAAATTTTAATTGAAAAAAGGTGCAAAAAGTGCAAAACAAAAAGAAATATACAAATGCAAATACCCATGAAAATTAAAATTATATGAAAAATTTTAATTGAAAAAGAAGGTGCAAAAAGCGCAAATCAAAAAATATACAAATGCAAATACGCATGAAAATTAAAGTTATATGAAAAATTTTAATTGAAAAAATTTTTTTTTATTCCTTGTGTGTGATAAAAAGTGAAGGAAAAAACTCCTCGATAGTGTAATGGTGAATGCACCCGTGTTATATCACGCGGGGGATCGGGGTTCAATTCCCCGTCGGGGAGTTACAAAAAAATATCCTTCCTCCTTTTTTTTTTTGGTGAGGTAAAAGTGATTCGCTGTTTCGGGTGGAACCCTCGTTTTGAAACAAAACACCATCTTATTTCTTGTTTTGCCGTCGGCGAACGCAAATATTTTGTGTTTTGCCGACGGCGGATGCAGGAATTTTACGTTTTGCCGTCGAGGGTCATAGCGGGTTTCGAGTCCACCGGAGAGGCAGTCGCACTTGCTTCGAGAGGAGGGGAAGGAAGTTTTTTTAATAATAACGTGAAATTAAAATAACCAAGCAAATAACCCACCCTGAGCGGATTGCTTCTATTAGCAAATAGATCGTCCGCCGGTGCAAAAAATTTGCATCATAAAATTATAAAAAAATAAATTAATAAGCTAAATGCATTGCGGCCTCTAGTCGCTGAAAAAAGAAAAAAATATAAAGTGGTGTGTCGCAGGCCCCTGGATAGGCTAAGAGGTGTGGAATGCGCCCGAAAAAGCTGCCCAGTCCCCTGTGTGGCAACCGTACCTTAGTAGGCAGAAGCCAAAACGGAATAATACGGACCACCGTGCCCAGTGCCCGAATTAAAAATATAAAAAATAGAAGCGAAAGAAAAATTTGTTCTTCTTTGCGACGCGCACAAGGAACAAGTATCAAATTGCACAACAAGAAAAAAGTTACAAAAAATTTGCACAAAATAATTATGGAAAAAAATAAATGATAAAAAAATTTTTATAAAAAGAGCCATTGGCACAACAAAAAAATCATAATAACTATTCGCACAAAAAAAAAAAAAAAAACGAAAGTAGGAAAACAACGATTAACAAAAATAAAAAATGCCTGAGTTACCGAATCGACTATACAGAGTATATACAATTCGGTACCACCCACCATTCACGGAATTAAGACGCAAAGCAGCTTCTTGTAAACATCAAAGCAGCTTCTTGTAAACATCATAGCAGCTTCTTGTAAACATCGTAGCAGCTTCTTGTAAACATTGTAGCTTAAGCTTTCATTTTGTTTAATAAAACACAGTTTAGTCAGTTCATTTTTGAACGTCGAGGTGAAAAGTCGCTTGTCGCATCATTTAAAGAAAATATACTTGGAACCTAAAACCTACCGAAACATTTTGGACACTCACACCAGCTGCAGGAGGCACTGGTATCTCCTGCAATCACTAATTGTTCTTTATTTCCTCAAATCCACTTATATACTGTAAGGATTACGCACACATACCATAAAAAACCTGGATCGGGGTAAGTGAAACGCTAAGGCCGAAGAAAAATATTAAAAAAAAAAAAATATATATATATATATATATATATATATATATATATATATATATATATATTTTTTTTTTTTCAATTTTAATTCAAATTCTTTGTAATGAAAAATTTTTTTCCTCTATTAGTTTTTAATTTTCAATATATTTCTTATTTTAAATATACCCTCTTTTTTTAATTTTTTACTTATTTATTTACTTATTTACACGTTTTACACGTTTCGAGTCGAATTAATGATCTGTCTTGCGACTAAGATCAACGCTGGAATAATTAATAAAACTAAACGCAATGAATACGTTTCAAGTCTTTATTTTTTGAAGGCCAACTTAAGACTGACTGTACAGAGTTTACTTAGTTTCTAAGCGGGCGCAAGTAATGCATTTAGTCAGCATTTAGTGCTCACAAAGCTTATTGGATTATTGTATAACAGTTTTGCGCGCTCTTCGTATTTCGATCTATTCACATGTTTTGCCTATGCAAGCTTATTTGTATGGTCTGGGGGTCTGTTGATGTGAGCATAATATGTGAAGCATAATATGCTACTTCCCTCTCCTTAAAAAAGAAGCTTATGCTTTTACTGAATTTATTGAATACAATCTTGTAGTTCTGGTTTAGATTTGAATTTTAAGTAGGTGAGTACAATACAAATTATAAGGCTTATGATTAATACAATTACACAGACTGTGATATTTTTTTTTTTTTTTTTTTTTTTTTGATATTAATTTTACAATGTCTTCATGTTCTATTGGTTTTATTTTTTATTAGTTCTAAGGGTGTATACAATGGGGTAAGATTTATTTCAGGATTCAAATTATTTTTTACTTAACGTTATTTTTCCAATTTTTATTTTACATTGTTTTATCGTTATAATTTTGTTGCCGTTAATTGTTATAATTTTGTTTATTTCTTGACAATTTTGTTCTATAATAGTATCGTTTACATTTCAAGTAAGGATATTGTTCGGTTCTATGTATTTAATTATTTGGTTGACCGTAGTAGGGACAAAATTACATATTGGGCTGGTTTTTTTTTTTTTTTTTTTTAGACTCTTTTCGAAGAAAAAGGAGTCTATTCACTTTGCTCTGATGTTTGTAACGCACAGAACCAAACATCGTAGACCCACAAAAGTTACATCTAGAATACTTAGAATCACTAGAGGAGTCGATATAGCCATGTCCGTCTGTCCGTCTGTCCGTCTGTCCGTCTGTCCGTCTGTACATATCAGATTTACTCCGTCAGTTTAAAAGCTATTTTGCTGAAACTTGGTATATAGCCTTCTTTTTTACCTAGGTAGTACACTAGTTTGAATCGGTCGGATCGGACCACTATATCATATAGCTGTCATACGAACCTAAATCGGTTTAGGCAATAACTTCCACATTTATTATCCGATTCTTTTCAAATTTGGCATGCGTGTTTTTTATATAACGATAGATAATTGTGCCAAATTTCGCCTGGATCGGATCACTATATCATATAGCTGTCATACGAACCTAAATCGGTTTAGCGAATAACTCACACATTTATTATCCGATCCTGTTGAAATTTAATATGCATATGTTTTTTATAGCAATTAATATATGTACCAAATTTTGTAAGGATCGGACGACTATATCATATAGCTGCCATACGAACCTAAATCGGTTTTAAGAGAAACTCCACAAAACTCGCACATTTATTGATTTACGGCAGAAACAACTTCGAAAAGAGTCTGTAATCTTCGGCACCCCGAAGATAACGTTGGGATTTTTTTTTTTTTATAATATTCTTAATACATTCATTGTTTATTTCTTTATAATTTTGATTGTAAATTTTATCTTGTTCTTCAAAATAAGTGTCTTTTTCTAAGTGATCAAGTTGAAAACCATTACTGTCTGGGTAGGGTATTATATTAATAGTATGAACAGTTTTTTGTTAATAGGGATGTGTGCGATAATAAGTATTTGGTTAGTGTTAATCCAGGTTGACGTTTTTGTTTGTAATATATTTTTACTGTCTACGTTGTCTAGTTTGTCGTAATTAAGTAATTTTGGATTTGTTGAGTTTGACATAGTTTTGCGCAAGTAAAGAGGATATTCAAGATGAACCAGGGGCCTGTAGAGTAGGAATTTGATTAATTTTTTTCTTTTTTTTGAATTGGGATTTGTAATAACGTGTTTCTCTGTTTCTGGTAGTAATTTTGTAATGATCGTCATCTGTTTGTTCCACATTGTTTGTTAGTTTATACGGATTTTCTAATTTACCCTTTTGTAATGGCCCTTTTCTGTATCTAGTGTCCACTTCGTATTCGGTTCTGTTTTTGTTTATTTCATTAATTACTTGTTCCTTGTTTTGTTGTGTATTTAGGGTCGGTTGTCCAGCGTAAAGGAATATGTGAGCAGGAGTTTGTCCAGTAGTATCATGTTTGGTTTTGTGGTTGTAAATAAAAAGTATTGTCTCTATTTTGCTTAATTTGGCTTCATTGTCGTCTGAGGTTTTTATTATACGGATTTTTTCATTTATTGTTTTGTGAAATCTTTCTATGTCTGCAACACCTGTTTTTGTAGTATTCAGTTGTAATTCTATATCTTCGGTCTCTAGCCATCTTTTAAGAGCTAAACTGGAGAATGCGCCATCTCTATCTGCTTTTAGAATTCTGGGTTTTCCTAATTGATTAAATATGCGCATAAGAGCATTTTTGCACTCTATCCAATCTTTTGCTTTTATCTGTTCAAGGGTGGCGAACTTAGAATAGATGTCTATGCAGCTCAAATAATGATTGCCTTCAGAAGAATAGATGTCTACTACAAATTTATCGCGGCAATGTTCGGGTTTGGGTGTGATTTTCATTGGCATTTTTGTATCGCGATGTTCTGTTTTTGCCAGGTTACAAATTTGACATTCGTTAATTATGTTCTGAATAAGGAGTTGGCTATTGGGATAGTAATAGGTTTCGCCGAAAAGTTTGTTAGTTTTCTGAATTCCTGGGTGCAAGAGCTTTTCGTGTGTAGTTAAAACCAATTCCTTAAACTGTGCATAAGTGGGAATGTTTTTTAGTAGAATAAGACTTCGGAAGATTTTAGTGTATCTTGGATTCATACTTTCTTGATAAGCGCTTTGAATTATTTCGAAATCAGCGTCACTATCTATGTATAAGGCACTAGTTTTAGAGCAAAAATGGTCGCGTAAGTATTGTTTGGCTATTTCTGGAGTCATCTCTTTGTAAGAGATGTGTATAATTTGTTTTTTGAAATAAGTTTCACGTTCTATTTTGTTTGGACCCTTGAAAAATATAACTTGTCGTTTGTGATAATTGATGGGTCTCTCCGACAGTCCTATTAAGTTGCTATTGTCTTGTTCTGCGCTATGTTGTGTAGATTCATTGGAAAATGTTTCTTCTATTGTTACTCTAGATAGTGCGTCCGCGACATGATTTTCCTTCCCTTTAATATATTTTATATCAAAATCATATTCCGAAAGTCGAATCTTCCATCTTGTTAATTTAGCATTAGGTTCTTTCAATTTATGTAACCAGCACAATGGCTGATGGTCGGATGCTACCTCGAAATGTCGTCCCAATAGGTAATGTCGGAAGGATTTAGTGGCCCAAACTATGGCTAACAATTCTTTTTCTATGGCACTGTAATTAATCTCGTGTTCGTTTAAAGTTCTACTGATGTAACTAACAGGGTGCCCATCTTGTGAAAGAACAGCTCCTAAAGCTACGTTACTTGCGTCGGTCGTTAGTGTAAATTTTCTTTCAAAGTTTGGTATTTTTAAAATTGGGTCTTCGGAAATTAGAACTTTTAACTTTTGGAATGCTTCTATGTAATCGTTTTGGTTATAATCTATTTTGGCTCCTTTTTTCAGACATTTTGTTAGGGGTTTAGCGATATCAGAGAAGTTGGGAATGAATTTTCTATAGTAGCCTGTTAGTCCTAAGAATGCTTTGATCTCTTTGGGTTTTTTTGGTAGTGGGTATTTTCTTATAGCTTCGATCTTTTCGGGGTTTGGTTTAATTCCGTCCTTAGTAATGACATGTCCTAAAAAGGTCGTTTCTTGTTTTAAAAATTCGCATTTATCCAACTGTAGTTTTAGGTTTGCTTGTGATAATTTTTCGAAAACTGCTTGTAGGGATTGTAAATGTTCCTCTAAAGAGGTTGAAAAGACTATAATATCGTCCAGGTATACTAAACAATTTTTATTTAGGAGTGGACGAAGCAGGTTGTTCATACATCGTTGAAATGTAGCGGGGGCATTTTTAAGCCCAAAAGGCATTCGCGTATATTCGTAATGACCATGTTTGGTCGAAAAAGCGGTTTTTGGTATAGATTCTGTATCCATTTCTATTTGGTGGAAGCCTTTTGCGAGATCTATTGTTGTGAAGTAGTTGCATTTACCTAATTTCCCTAATATTTCATCCATATTAGGTATAGGATATCGGTCATTTATAGTTATTTCATTTAATTTTCTGTAGTCGATTACAATGCGAAATTTTTTCTGTCCGGAAGCGTCTAATTTTTTTGGTACAACCCAGATGGGGCTAGAATATGGAGAATTGCTTTCTTTTATGATCCCTTGATTTAGCATGTCTTGGATCTGACATTCTACTTCTTTTTCATAAGTTTGGGGATAGCTGTATAATTTTGAGTAAATTGGAATATTGTGTGTGGTGTTGATAGTATGTTTTTCTTGGTTGGTAAATGTAAGTTTGTCACCTTCGTGGTATTGGATATCTTGGAATTTTGTTAATAAATCAGTTAATTTATTCTTTTCTTCTGTGTTCAAATGGTCTAGTCGGAATAAGTTATCTTGGAGTGTGGAAGATTCCAGAAATATAGGGTCTTGTTGAAATGAAGGCTCTATTTGAATGTGATTTTGTTCTATGGTGTATTCAGTATTAGTCAATTTATATTCTTTATCAAATAAGTTAGCTGTTCCTTTTTTGTAATTAATTACTGCTTTAGCTTTAGTCAATAATTTGCGTCCGATAAGCATATCATAATGACCTGAGAACTTGTGAATTAGGAATTCTTGAGCAATAGGAAAGTAGTTGTTTGGTGGTAAGTTAGTAATTTTGTTTATAATTAATGGGCCGTTACTGGTATGGATCAGGTGATTGGTTTTTTGGACAGGTGTTTCGAATATATTTCTGGTTAACATGTTTATTGTGGAACCGGTGTCTATTAGGCATTTTAAATTTTTATCGTTGTGTTTAATTACAATGTATTGGCTTGATCCGGGGCTGCTAAACGAAAATTTTCGGCTTGTTCAATGTCATCTGATTCGTTGTCATTCAATTCGGTTTCCCTTTCTATCTGGATTGGATTATATTGTTCTTGTTCAGGAGGATACTGAACTGATTCAGGAGTGTCGCATAATTGATAAGGATAAGTTTGATATTGTGAGTAGTCTGGGTAGTAAGGGAAGTAGTAGTTGTAGGGGTACGGGGACTCAGATTGACCGGGTGCTTCTTCTTGATATCTCATTTCTTCAATGCTCATTTTTGATTGTCCACTGTCAGATGGTCTTTGTCTTTTAGCAGGGTTGCCTGTTGTCAAATTTCCTCCTGGAGGATAATTGTTTAGCAAGCCTGCATAGTTAGGTCCGAAACGGTTTTGGTCAAATACGTTTTGTCGGTGGAATGGTGGTCTTGGTCTGGGTGGTTGCATAGCAATTGTGTTAGGTAGTATAGGAGCATGAACTGGTTGATACATGGGGTATGGATTAGGGTTAATCCTGGGCATGGGAGGTGGTATGTAAGTAGGTGGTCGGTAATAGGGTTGGTAAGTAGTGTTGAAAGATGGTTGAAAAGGTGTAATAGGTTTGGTTTGATTATTTATTGGTCTATTTTGCAAATGGTTTTGTGTTTTATTTACATTTGGTGTTGATTTAGCTTTATCATTAATTAGAGTTGGTGTTTCGTAAAGACCTTTTTCTTGCAATATGTTTATGAGTGATCTTAAATTTGTAATATTACAATTAATTATCCTGAGATAAATATGATTTGGCAACTTTTGTATTAGATTTTGAATGCTGTCTTCAATTAGTCGATTGAATAATGTAGTTTCTGAACCATTGTTTTCAAGTTCCAACTTACTTGTTAATGTTTGTCGTCGTCTTTCAGCTTCTTCTAAAAATTGACGAATGTTCCCGCGAAATTGTGTATTCCTGAATTCCTCCAGTAGTTGGTGGTTGGGCACTTGTGGCTTGTAGCTGAATATCAATTGGGTCCTTAAATCCGTCCAGTGAGTGAGGTTGGTCATCCCAAGGGTGCGTATGACATCACCGCCGATGTTCCGTTCGATGTGCCCGAAGATGATAAGCTTTTGCCTCTCATCCGTAGTTTGGTACAAGGCAAGGATAAAGTCGATGCGGCTGATGAAGGTGTACAGCGAGCTCGGATCGCCGTTGAAGGGTTCCACAGCATGTATTTGCCTTTCAACTTGAATCATATCTGTGTCAGATAAAGTTATTGGTGGTGGTGGTGCTGCTGCTACTGCCATCGTGTTTTTTTTTTTTTTTTTTCTTGTTTGGTTTGGTTTGGTATTTGTTTTTGCTAAATTTGGTTTGTGACTTGGTTTGATAGGTGTATTCGCTGAATTTGGTTGGTGACTTGGGTTGGTGGATGTCTTCACTGAATTTGGTTTGTGACTTGGGTTGGTGGATGTCTTCACTGAATTTGGTTATTGTCTTGGCTTGGTAGGTGTATTCGCTGAATTTGGTTGTGGCTTGGCTTGGTAGATGTCTTCACTGAATTTGGTTTATGTCTTGGCTTGGTAGGTGTATTCGCTGAATTTGGTTTGTGACTTGGCTTGGTAGATGTCTTCACTGAATTTGGTTATTGTCTTGGCTTGGTAGGTGTATTCGCTGAATTTGGTTTGTGACTGGGCTTGGTGTTCTTCACTGAATTTGGTTTATGACTTGGTTGTTGTAGCTTTTTTTTTTTTTTTTTTTTTTTTGTTTATTTTAATTATTTATTTTAATTCACTTATTTATGTTAGTTCAATTATTTATGTTGGTTCACTTATTTATCTTAATTCACTTATTTGTCTTAGTTCGTTTTTTTTTTTTTTTTTTTGTTGGTTTACTTATTTGTCTTAGTTCACTTATTTATCTTAGTTCGCTTTTTTATGTTGGTTTACTTATTTGTTGCACTCTTAGCAGTTTCGCTTGATTTGGAGTAACCTTTTGGATTTACTTCTCCAGCGAATTCTAAGGCGTCTTCTAGAAATTATTTAAGTTTTTCTAGTTTTTTATTCACAATCACTTTTGCGGTTGTACATGCGCTTTTCGGAGTTTTAACCGTGTACCGATGTTACCGTTGCGATTGATTCTTCGACGGATGATAATTAAAGAATTAAATAGGGTTTCTATTGCATCAATAATTTCATCCTACCGACTGCGCCACTTACTTATTTACACGTTTTACACGTTTCGAGTCGAATTAATGATCTGTCTTGCGACTAAGATCAACGCTGGAATAATTAATAAAACTAAACGCAATGAATACGTTTCAAGTCTTTATTTTTTGAAGGCCAACTTAAGACTGACTGTACAGAGTTTACTTAGTTTCTAAGCGGGCGCAAGTAATGCATTTAGTCAGCATTTAGTGCTCACAAAGCTTATTGGATTATTGTATAACAGTTTTGCGCGCTCTTCGTATTTCGATCTATTCACATGTTTTGCCTATGCAAGCTTATTTGTATGGTCTGGGGGTCTGTTGATGTGAGCATAATATGTGAAGCATAATATGCTACTATATATAGTAGCATATATATATAGTAGCATTATATATAGTAGCATTATATATAGTAGCATATTATGCTTCACATATTATGCTCACATCAACAGACCCCCAGACCATACAAATAAGCTTGCATAGGCAAAACATGTGAATAGATCGAAATACGAAGAGCGCGCAAAACTGTTATACAATAATCCAATAAGCTTTGTGAGCACTAAATGCTGACTAAATGCATTACTTGCGCCCACTTAGAAACTAAGTAAACTCTGTACAGTCAGTCTTAAGTTGGCCTTCAAAAAATAAAGACTTGAAACGTATTCATTGCGTTTAGTTTTATTAATTATTCCAGCGTTGATCTTAGTCGCAAGACAGATCATTAATTCGACTCGAAACGTGTAAAACGTGTAAATAAGTAAGTGGCGCAGTCGGTAGGATGAAATTATTGATGCAATAGAAACCCTATTTAATTCTTTAATTATCATCCGTCGAAGAATCAATCGCAACGGTAACATCGGTACACGGTTAAAACTCCGAAAAGCGCATGTACAACCGCAAAAGTGATTGTGAATAAAAAACTAGAAAAACTTAAATAATTTCTAGAAGACGCCTTAGAATTCGCTGGAGAAGTAAATCCAAAAGGTTACTCCAAATCAAGCGAAACTGCTAAGAGTGCAACAAATAAGTAAACCAACATAAAAAAGCGAACTAAGATAAATAAGTGAACTAAGACAAATAAGTAAACCAAAAAAAAAAAAAAAAACGAACTAAGACAAATAAGTGAATTAAGATAAATAAGTGAACCAACATAAATAATTGAACTAACATAAATAAGTGAATTAAAATAAATAATTAAAATAAACAAAAAAAAAAAAAAAAAAAAAAAAAAGCTACAACAACCAAGTCATAAACCAAATTCAGTGAAGACCAAGCCCAGTCACAAACCAAATTCAGCGAATACACCTACCAAGCCAAGACAATAACCAAATTCAGTGAAGACATCTACCAAGCCAAGTCACAAACCAAATTCAGCGAATACACCTACCAAGCCAAGACATAAACCAAATTCAGTGAAGACATCTACCAAGCCAAGCCACAACCAAATTCAGCGAATACACCTACCAAGCCAAGACAATAACCAAATTCAGTGAAGACATCCACCAACCCAAGTCACAAACCAAATTCAGTGAAGACATCCACCAACCCAAGTCACCAACCAAATTCAGCGAATACACCTATCAAACCAAGTCACAAGCCAAGTCACAAACCAAATTTAGCAAAAACAAATACCAAACCAAACCAAACAAGAAAAAAAAAAAAAAAAAAAACACGATGGCAGTAGCAGCAGCACCACCACTACCAATAACTTTATCTGACACGGATATGATTCAAGTTGAAAGGCAAATACATGCTGTGGAACCCTTCAACGGCGATCCGAGCTCGCTGTACACCTTCATCAGCCGCATCGACTTTATCCTTGCCTTGTACCAAACTACGGATGAGAGGCAAAAGCTTATCATCTTCGGGCACATCGAACGGAACATCGGCGGTGATGTCATACGCACCCTTGGGATGACCAACCTCACTCACTGGACGGATTTAAGGACCCAATTGATATTCAGCTACAAGCCACAAGTGCCCAACCACCAACTACTGGAGGAATTCAGGAATACACAATTTCGCGGGAACATTCGTCAATTTTTAGAAGAAGCTGAAAGACGACGACAAACATTAACAAGTAAGTTGGAACTTGAAAACAATGGTTCAGAAACTACATTATTCAATCGACTAATTGAAGACAGCATTCAAAATCTAATACAAAAGTTGCCAAATCATATTTATCTCAGGATAATTAATTGTAATATTACAAATTTAAGATCACTCATAAACATATTGCAAGAAAAAGGTCTTTACGAAACACCAACTCTAATTAATGATAAAGCTAAATCAACACCAAATGTAAATAAAACACAAAACCATTTGCAAAATAGATCAATAAATAATCAAACCAAACCTATTACACCTTTTCAACCATCTTTCAACACTACTTACCAACCCTATTACCGACCACCTACTTACATACCACCTCCCATGCCCAGGATTAACCCTAATCCATACCCCATGTATCAACCAGTTCATGCTCCTATACTACCTAACACAATTGCTATGCAACCACCCAGACCAAGACCACCATTCCACCGACAAAACGTATTTGACCAAAACCGTTTCGGACCTAACTATGCAGGCTTGCTAAACAATTATCCTCCAGAAGGAAATTTGACAACAGGCAACCCTGCTAAAAGACAAAGACCATCTGACAGTGGACAATCAAAAATGAGCATTGAAGAAATGAGATATCAAGAAGAAGCACCCGGTCAATCTGAGTCCCCGTACCCCTACAACTACTACTTCCCTTACTACCCAGACTACTCACAATATCAAACTTATCCTTATCAATTATGCGACACTCCTGAATCAGTTCAGTATCCTCCTGAACAAGAACAATATAATCCAATCCAGATAGAAAGGGAAACCGAATTGAATGACAACGAATCAGATGACATTGAACAAGCCGAAAATTTTCGTTTAGCAGCCCCGGATCAAGCCAATACATTGTAATTAAACACAACGATAAAAATTTAAAATGCCTAATAGACACCGGTTCCACAATAAACATGTTAACCAGAAATATATTCGAAACACCTGTCCAAAAAACCAATCACCTGATCCATACCAGTAACGGCCCATTAATTATAAACAAAATTACTAACTTACCACCAAACAACTACTTTCCTATTGCTCAAGAATTCCTAATTCACAAGTTCTCAGGTCATTATGATATGCTTATCGGACGCAAATTATTGACTAAAGCTAAAGCAGTAATTAATTACAAAAAAGGAACAGCTAACTTATTTGATAAAGAATATAAATTGACTAATACTGAATACACCATAGAACAAAATCACATTCAAATAGAGCCTTCATTTCAACAAGACCCTATATTTCTGGAATCTTCCACACTCCAAGATAACTTATTCCGACTAGACCATTTGAACACAGAAGAAAAGAATAAATTAACTGATTTATTAACAAAATTCCAAGATATCCAATACCACGAAGGTGACAAACTTACATTTACCAACCAAGAAAAACATACTATCAACACCACACACAATATTCCAATTTACTCAAAATTATACAGCTATCCCCAAACTTATGAAAAAGAAGTAGAATGTCAGATCCGAGACATGCTAAATCAAGGGATCATAAAAGAAAGCAATTCTCCATATTCTAGCCCCATCTGGGTTGTACCAAAAAAATTAGACGCTTCCGGACAGAAAAAATTTCGCATTGTAATCGACTACAGAAAATTAAATGAAATAACTATAAATGACCGATATCCTATACCTAATATGGATGAAATATTAGGGAAATTAGGTAAATGCAACTACTTCACAACAATAGATCTCGCAAAAGGCTTCCACCAAATAGAAATGGATACAGAATCTATACCAAAAACCGCTTTTTCGACCAAACATGGTCATTACGAATATACGCGAATGCCTTTTGGGCTTAAAAATGCCCCCGCTACATTTCAACGATGTATGAACAACCTGCTTCGTCCACTCCTAAATAAAAATTGTTTAGTATACCTGGACGATATTATAGTCTTTTCAACCTCTTTAGAGGAACATTTACAATCCCTACAAGCAGTTTTCGAAAAATTATCACAAGCAAACCTAAAACTACAGTTGGATAAATGCGAATTTTTAAAACAAGAAACGACCTTTTTAGGACATGTCATTACTAAGGACGGAATTAAACCAAACCCCGAAAAGATCGAAGCTATAAGAAAATACCCACTACCAAAAAAACCCAAAGAGATCAAAGCATTCTTAGGACAACTTCTCTGATATCGCTAAACCCCTAACAAAATGTCTGAAAAAAGGAGCCAAAATAGATTACTAACCAAAACGATTACATAGAAGCATTCCAAAAGTTAAAAGTTCTAATTTCCGAAGACCCAATTTTAAAAATACCAAACTTTGAAAGAAAATTTACACTAACGACCGACGCAAGTAACGTAGCTTTAGGAGCTGTTCTTTCACAAGATGGGCACCCTGTTAGTTACATCAGTAGAACTTTAAACGAACACGAGATTAATTACAGTGCCATAGAAAAAGAATTGTTAGCCATAGTTTGGGCCACTAAATCCTTCCGACATTACCTATTGGGACGACATTTCGAGGTAGCATCCGACCATCAGCCATTGTGCTGGTTACATAAATTGAAAGAACCTAATGCTAAATTAACAAGATGGAAGATTCGACTTTCGGAATATGATTTTGATATAAAATATATTAAAGGGAAGGAAAATCATGTCGCGGACGCACTATCTAGAGTAACAATAGAAGAAACATTTTCCAATGAATCTACACAACATAGCGCAGAACAAGACAATAGCAACTTAATAGGACTGTCGGAGAGACCCATCAATTATCACAAACGACAAGTTATATTTTTCAAGGGTCCAAACAAAATAGAACGTGAAACTTATTTCAAAAAACAAATTATACACATCTCTTACAAAGAGATGACTCCAGAAATAGCCAAACAATACTTACGCGACCATTTTTGCTCTAAAACTAGTGCCTTATACATAGATAGTGACGCTGATTTCGAAATAATTCAAAGCGCTTATCAAGAAAGTATGAATCCGAGATACACTAAAATCTTCCGAAGTCTTATTCTACTAAAAAACATTCCCACTTATGCACAGTTTAAGGAATTGGTTTTAACTACACACGAAAAGCTCTTGCACCCAGGAATTCAGAAAACTAACAAACTTTTCGGCGAAACCTATTACTATCCCAATAGCCAACTCCTTATTCAGAACATAATTAACGAATGTCAAATTTGTAACCTGGCAAAAACAGAACATCGCGATACAAAAATGCCAATGAAAATCACACCCAAACCCGAACATTGCCGCGATAAATTTGTAGTAGACATCTATTCTTCTGAAGGCAATCATTATTTGAGCTGCATAGACATCTATTCTAAGTTCGCCACCCTTGAACAGATAAAAGCAAAAGATTGGATAGAGTGCAAAAATGCTCTTATGCGCATATTTAATCAATTAGGAAAACCCAGAATTCTAAAAGCAGATAGAGATGGCGCATTCTCCAGTTTAGCTCTTAAAAGATGGCTAGAGACCGAAGATATAGAATTACAACTGAATACTACAAAAACAGGTGTTGCAGACATAGAAAGATTTCACAAAACAATAAATGAAAAAATCCGTATAATAAAAACCTCGGACGACAATGAAGCCAAATTAAGCAAAATAGAGACAATACTTTTTATTTACAACCACAAAACCAAACATGATACTACTGGACAAACTCCTGCTCACATATTCCTTTACGTTGGACAACCGACCCTAAATACACAACAAAACAAGGAACAAGTAATTAATGAAATAAACAAAAACAGAACCGAATACGAAGTGGACACTAGATACAGAAAAGGGCCATTACAAAAGGGTAAATTAGAAAATCCGTATAAACTAACAAACAATGTGGAACAAACAGATGACGATCATTACAAAATTACTACCAGAAACAGAGAAACACGTTATTACAAATCCCAATTCAAAAAAAAGAAAAAAATTAATCAAATTCCTACTCTACAGGCCCCTGGTTCATCTTGAATATCCTCTTTACTTGCGCAAAACTATGTCAAACTCAACAAATCCAAAATTACTTAATTACGACAAACTAGACAACGTAGACAGTAAAAATATATTACAAACAAAAACGTCAACCTGGATTAACACTAACCAAATACTTATTATCGCACACATCCCTATTAACAAAAAACTGTTCATACTATTAATATAATACCCTACCCAGACAGTAATGGTTTTCAACTTGATCACTTAGAAAAAGACACTTATTTTGAAGAACAAGATAAAATTTACAATCAAAATTATAAAGAAATAAATAATGAATGTATTAAGAATATTATAAAAAAAAAAAAAAAAAAAAAAAAAAAAACCAGCCCAATATGTAATTTTGTCCCTACTACGGTCAACCAAATAATTAAATACATAGAACCGAACAATATCCTTACTTGGAATGTAAACGATACTATTATAGAACAAAATTGTCAAGAAATAATATATATATATTTTTTTTTTTTTTAATATTTTTCTTCGGCCTTAGCGTTTCACTTACCCCGATCCAGGTATATATATATATATATAAAAATTAAAAAAAATTAAAAAATTAAAAAAAGAGGGTATATTTAAAATAAGAAATATATTGAAAATTAAAAACTAAAAGAGGAAAAAATTTTTTCATTACAAAGAATTTGAATTAAAATTGAAAATAAAAATAAAAATAAAATTAAGATTAAAATTAAAATAAGGAATTAAAAAATTAAAATTTAATTAAAAAACGAGGTTTAAAGTTTAAATTGGAATAATAACTTCGCATTTGACCACCTTAACCTCTTGGGTAGTATGGACGAGATAAAAGAAACGCTAAAGGGAATAGTTGACCAGTTAGCTGACTTCCGGGGAGAGTTGCGGACAATTAGTGAGCGGGTGGTTGCGTTTGAAACCAACTACGTGAGCCAGAATCCAACGGAACCCCGTGAGGCCCCGTTGGCACGTGCGTGCAACGAGTATGAGCTGTCGAAGGTTGCAACTCTTCCGGACTCTGTGAAGGAACTTCAACCTTTCGAAGGTCGCCAAGCGTGTTATCTCCCTTGGGTGAACAGGGCTCAGTCCATTCTAAATGAGTACGAGGTCATAAGGGACAAGCCTTTGTACCGATCGACCGTCTTGCACATACGATTGGGAAGGAACTAAGCGTATTCTTGCCTTGCATTACGCAGACAAGAGGGATATACGCACGCTGGAATATCAGCTGACTCAAATGACTCAAGGCAATAAAACCCTGGACAGGTACTATTTAGAGGTGAATGACCATTTCTCACTGATTCTGAACCGTTTAAAGAACGAGAACCATGGACCCGAAGTAACTAATGCCCTAATCGAAACATACAGGGACAGGGTCCTAGACGTTTTCATTCGTGGGGTCAGCAGTGAGTACTCTAAGTTGTTAGTGGTTCGGAGCCCCAAAACCCTGCCTGAGGCATACTCTCTTTGTATGGAATTGCAAAGTGTCGCTCCAAGGGCCAACCCTTCTGTATCCCCTTTCCCCAGTAGACCAACACGGCCTCAGTCCTACCAACCGGTCGGGAGCCCCAGATTCCAAGGGGATTTCCAGGGCCAAAACAATTCTATGATTAGACCGGCGTACGGCCCTAGACCGGGTAGGAATTTCCAGCCGCCTTATGGGCCCCAAAACTCGAGACCAGCCATAAAAATGGAGTCTAATCGTTCGGGCCAGTCCTATCAGTCGGGGCGCAGTTTCCACCCGAATGAAGGATCCGGTTTTAAGAGAGCCTCCAGCGGAAATCCGAAACCTTTTCAGAAGGCCCAACGGCTGTACCACATGATGCCGGCACAATCGTCCTCTACGCCCGAAACCCCCGGCCTTGAGCAAGGTCGTGCACTCGAAGCTTATCACGAGCAGTTTCAGGAGGTACGCGAGGCAGAACCCACTGGGGAGATTGTGCCCCTGCATCGGGAGGGGGAGAATTTTATGACCAGAGCCTCTCCAGTGTTCCATACTTAGAGTATGGAACCGCGGATGGGGCTAAATTACAATTCCTTATAGACACGGGAACAAACAAGAACTTCATTAGCCCCGGAATCGCTACCGGCTCCACTCCACTTCCCAACCCTTTCATTGTCCAGTCCGCCACAGGAAATAAAAAAAAAATATAAAAAAATATATAAAAAAAGGTCAGATAAAAAAAATATATTAAAACAAAAAAAAAAAAAATAATAATAATAAAATATATTAAAACAAAAAAAAAAATAAAAAAATTATAATAATGTTAAGAATCAAGGCATTAATTATAAGAAATAAAGAAAAGGCCAGCGTTTCACTCGCCCATGACCGGGTATAGTTATTAAGACACACAACTGCACACACACACAATTATTGTCATTACCAACACTACTATCTTAAGTACTAAGCTTGCACTCACCTAATTGTAAACTCCCTTTTTTTTTAAATTTATAAGCATGGCCCTAGCCCAAGTTATAGGCTCCATTCACATCTATAGATACGAGGCTCCTGTGGTGCCACTGCAGCAAGGCAGCATTTGGCGCGTCAACGGCGTCTTTAAACTGGCCCATGTCATCGACCTTGCCAGACTGCAGCAGACCAGTAGCGAGATATCCCGGGAGGCATCGGCAATGGCCGACCAAGCGACCGAAATGCTGGTAGCACACTACCTGAGCGAAACAGCGGAGGCAATTGGCAGAATAACGGGCGCGCCATTGAGGAAACCGCGCTCTATTGACTGGTTGGGCTCGGCATGGAAGTGGGTGGCAGGATCGCCTGACGCCGCAGATTGGAACTCCATCTTAAAAGAGCAAGGCGTAATGGCGAAAAATAACGACCAGCAGATCAGGATAAACTATCGCCTGTTCGACGCGACCCATGACATGGTCGGGAAAATAAACAACATCGTCTCCAGAGTAAACTCTGTCAGAAATGACCTGCATGCAACAACAACGGTCCTGCACAAAGCCATTATTCTGGCCGGCCGGGTGAAGGAAATCGCCAGTGCATGTCAGCTGGCCAAAACTGGGGTGGTAAACTCCAATCTCCTGGACCATGGCGAATTAGACGCCATACTGATCGAGGTCGACAATCTCCCATACCAGAACGCAATCGAAGCGGTGGAATTCTCCCGCCCATCCGTCCTATCGAATGGAACGACTCTCCTCTACGTTTTGGCATTCCCCAAAGTACTCAACAAGGAATATCGACGAATATACCTTTACCCAACGATTTGCGATGGGAAGCAAGTGGCCTTGGAGTACAACGATCTGGCATTGGACGACAGCGAAACCTACGCCGTCCTGGGTGGCTGCCTCTCTATAGCCAACACAACAGTCTGCCAAGAAAAAGACTTGTTCAAGCTGGAAGAGGAAAGTTGCATTCCGCGACTTTTGGAAGGCGGCCATGCAGCGTGCACCTATCTCAGGAATAACCGGGAGACGGTAAAGCTGATCGAAGACAGCACGCTGTTCCTCACCAACTTCAATGGTACGATAGAGACCGCCTCAAGGAATTAACAGTTAACTGGTTCTTTCATCATTCGGCTCGACAGCGAGACGGCAACCATTGGGGAGCGGAATTACAGCAGCTACTCAAAAAGCCATATGATGCCATTACCAGTGGTTCTTACTCATGTGACGGCCACCGATTACCGTCTGTCACTAGAGTACGTGCATGACGTCAGCCTGAAGAACCTGCAAAAGATGTCGACCGTGTCCCTGGAGTTGCTCGCCTCTTTCCTCACTGAGGCAACATTAGCCCTGGAAAAAGCTGACATCCACCCAGGGGATACCGAAGCTCAGTGTCTTGGGTTCGGATATAGAATCACAGCACACTCCCACGCAAACGAAGTTCCCCTAATCTGCGGGACGCAGATTTTTAAGAAGGGAGGAGTTAAGACACCACTGTTGGCTCCCCGCACTCCACTCGTCACTCACCCCTGCCCCTCCTCGACTTCTTTACCCAAACAATATGAAACTTCAAATAAGCGCAGCCAACGACTGCGCTTCGCCCGCTTCTGCCCTCCCGGTCTCGCCTCCGCCTCAACTCGCTATAGGTTGCCGACCCGGAACCCAGTCCAGCAAAAGCGACGGCTACAGGTAGCAAAAGCTAGTCAGCGGAATTCGGTCTCCCGACCCCATTTCTTTCCGCTGACAAGTCGCTCATTTTTCATGTTGCGCAACTGGCCCAGCAACAACCAAAAGTGTTGCCTAACTGGCCCAGCAACAACCAAAAGTGCTGATCGGCACTTCTGGCTGTGCCCGAGCCACTTCAACTGGGCTAGGGAAAAATACTGCAGTTCACTTTGGATTCGAGCGTCAGACTGGCAAAAAGCATTGTTAAGATTTTTCTAATAAAATAAAATTATAATTGAATCAAACCAAATCCACCCCCGGACTTCTCATTTTGAGGATAAAATACTGGGATTACAGCTGGAAATGACCCGCGCCCTCAGGTAATATCGGCACGGGCGTCCAGCTAAAGTCGCCCACAAAAACGGGGCGACTTAACTTATATATACATATTTACATTTATTTACATTTTCAACTTTAATTTATCTTGCGAATCTATGTGTTAAGTCTAGCGTGTGGAATCTTTTTAATCCTCTAAGGCTGCTAGTATTGTCTAATAGACCTATTGCCAAGATATTTTCGTGGTTGTGTAGTCTGTTAATATACCTCGTAGCATTTCTTTTTATTTCGTCTGCAACCGTTAGTAAGCTTAGGTATTTATGAATGTCATAATTGGACATATACCAAGGATCACCTGTTATTGTTCTAAGTGTCATGGACTGAAACCTTTGCAATATTTCGATACTTGAATTACTTACGCGAACTGGTGTATATGTACCCTGTGAGTTTAGTAATTTTGCGGTTGGCAATAGGCTCTTTATCTGCCCTTGTGGCATAAAGTTAGCTTGGCACGATGATCCTGCGATGTGACTCGTTGTCACTTTCTCTACTAGGTAATCCATTGTCTGAAGACTTTTTGAGACCCTGATTGATCTGCAATGAAGAAGCTTGTGCGTGTATTAGTGAATGATGCCGGCTCCACAATGTATGCAGTTGTGAACTGATCCACATTTGGCTATCAAATGACCGAGCTTGGTACAATTGAAACATAGCAGTTTACCTTTCACAAATGATAGACGATGCTCGATTGACAACTCCTTAAACTTTGAGCATGCAATAAGATCGTGTTCAATTAATTTACATTTCTTTCAGCCACTTCGCTCCGCCGTCAACAATGCACAATGCACATCCTAACATCGCGCGTCCAGAAACGTAAACAGATCATTCTAATGTGTTCAATAAGAAATATATTACCCAACAGTCTCGTCCTGTTTGGCCAATCCTCGTATGATCTCATTTGAGCTTTGCTTTCACATCTTGAGTTGTTATCGAAGGCAAATCGATAAAGCTATCCAAAAGCTCGTTTACTATGTGACGTGGCCGATTGTAATGCTCGATTGATCGAACCGACGCAGATTCGCCTTTGTTATCGGCAAATAACGTATCTAATTCGCGGTTTCATCAAAGAGGAACGATTTAAGATTATGGAATATTTGTAACTTTCCCATATGTTCCATGTTGTGCATAGTGCTCTCGTTAAATCCTCTGAATGCCACCCATTCCTCATATCCTTGGCTCCTTCGAGAGAAAAATTTTACGGCGTATTTTCGGTCCAGTTTGCGAGGAGACCGAATGGAGGAGAAGACACAACCACGAACTCTACGAGCTGTACAAAGATGTGGATATAGTCCGGAAGGCAAAAACCTTACGACTACAGTGGCTCGGCCACATCGAGCGCATGGACACAAACGCTCCAGCTAAAAGGGTTTTCGAATCGGATCCTCCTGGTTCGAGGAGAAGAGGGAAACCGAATCTCCGGTACAGAGACCAAGCAATCATGGACGCAAGACAACTTGGCCTTGCGAACTGGAAGCAGCATGCCCAGGACCGTCAACGCTGGAAGGCAGCACTAGCGCAGGCACAGACCCTTCAAGGGTCGCATGCCTAATAAGAAAAAGAAGATTCCTCATATTTACCGCCAAATGATTTGATGTGTATATTCTGTAACTCAGCTTCTCTGGATGGCGCCGCAGCACCGGTGCGTGTAGTCCGTTCGAAGAATTCTCTTTGCTGTTAGGGCCTTCACGTTTTTCGATTCATAAACCTCATTATCAATTGAAGGGTCGACATACCCTTCCACGAGATCCAGCATCGCAATATCGTCTCCTACACGTTCGAACTCGTTCCAAACCTCCTTGAGTCTTACGATCATTGCCTCTACGGCCGACGTGTCTATTACATGTTGAGACTGCCCAGCGGTCGACGGATTCCGCGTGAGGCTTGCCTTAAGTCGACTTCGTGATTGCAGAAGCCATTTAAGTTGATCCATCGTGACCAACTTAGCCAAACTGAATACCAATAAGTCAAATGAAATCAAAATTTCGGCACGAATGTCCAGCAATTATGGTCAACTCTGATTTACGTCTTATTGTCTACTGAACTTTATTCATCTCTTACGAACTAGTGTGACGTTCATTTCTTACGAACTTGTGATCAGGTTCCGTACCTGAATAGATATAAATATTATTCAAAAGAGATAGTGCTTCTCTGACGGCTTCAAAAAGAGCCATATACTCAGCTTTAGTTGATGAGGCTGCTACTGAGTTCTGTCTCCTTGTGTTTCAACAAATTAGATTTGAATCAAACATCTTGCATAAGTACCTTGGGGTACTTTTTCTATCAATTTCATTACTTTCCCAATCAGGAATCTACATATGTAGTTAATTTATTTTCAAACTCCGTATTCTTTCTAAAAATCAGTTTCATATCAATAGTGCCCTTAAAATATCTAAGAAACCTTTTAGCTTGGAATTATTTTTACTAAGATATCTACTCAATATACTGCAGTAGTTGAATCCGGCCGTGTACAAAGCATTATGTACATTAAACATCCTATGAGGTTACGAAATGAGGCATTGCAGTTGTTATCTGAATTAAATAATTCATTATTTATTTCACTTTGTAAAGGAGTACTGACTATTTTACAATTTTCCATATTAAATTTATTCAAAATTCTTTTAACATATGCGGCTTGACTCAAGTAAAATATGTCTTCGTACATTTCTAATCTTATTATAACTATATCATCAACATATAATAACACATATATGATTTCCTTGATGCTACTTTTGTCGAAATTATATATACAGCTATCTAATGGAGAGTTAACAAAAAACCTCAAACCACCATCTGCCGACTTGCTTGAGACCGTAAATTGATTTATTCACTTTACGTACATTACATATAGAAAATTCCAGTTTGTTATCTACTTTACTTGTGTTTTTAGCCTTTTTATAATAGTCCAAGTATTATTAATATTATGATCACTTAACCCTGGTGTTGCGGAGTTTCGAAGCTTTTAGCACCACCCGTATTAAAACACAGCTCCGCAATTGTGTTTTGTGGTAGGCAGTACTTAAAATTCCTGCGGATATATTTTTATTGTTAATATATAAAGTCTTATGTTATGATATCTTACTTTTAGTCCGCTCCCGTCGGATCACAAATTGGAAAAGACTTGTCTTAAGAAAGGGTTATCTTAAGGCGTGCTTATTTGTTTGATTTTCGAATGTTTATCGATCGCGGCAGGGCTGTGTGCGATTACGAGGGCTGGACACTATGTCAGGCTGGGTGCCGTTGACGGTGCTGTCGTAACACTTCCCTTCGGTATATCGTGGTCGCGTTCTACCTCCTTGTTATCCTCGATCGACAGAACAGCTAGTTTGGTGGCCGGTCTGACATAGGTACCGCCTGTGGTCTTCACTGTGGCGCTCCTTGTGTGCCCGTCCTCGCTACGCCTTACTTCTAGGATACGTCCTTTCGACCAGCAGGCTCTTGGGTTGTCTGTATTGCACACATACACGATGTCATCTACTTCCAGCGCCTTTGTATCCGTGAACCATTTGCTGCCCCGGGTTATTGTAGGTAGATATTTTCTCAACCATCTTCTCCAAAATGCGCCGGCTAACTGCTGGGCAGTGCGCCAGCTTTTCTTTAGCAGCACTGCTTCTGGAGCCGGCTGTACCAGTGGCTTGCCTCCGTTGGATGAGCCCAGCAAAAAAAGGTTGGGTGTCGGTGGCGATTGGGATGTAGGTGAGGGGACGTGAGTTGACGATCATCTTTGCTTCGATTAGAACGCTCTTCATTAGTTCATCGGATGGTCGTATGTTACCAAGAATGCTGCATATAGCTTCCTTCACGGACCTCAGTCATGGCGTCTGCATCTAGGGTTACAGCGCCTTCTTCAGTTCAGTATTAGCGCCTTGAAAGTTGGTGCCGTTGTCACTCCAAAGTTTCAGGGGCTGACCCCGTCGAGCGATAAAGTTACGAACTGCAAGAATACAAGAGTCTGTAGTTAGACTATATGCTACCTCAAAGTGTATGGCCCTAATCGTTAGGCAGGTAAATAGAACGCCATATCTCTTTTCGGATCATCAACGGTCCAAAATAGTCCACGCCTGTGTAGCTGAACGCACGGTGAAATGCAGCCTGTCTCAACTTTGGTAGCATTGCCATAGGGGGAGGTCTAGGCATCGTTTTTTGATTGCGGCATCTTTGACATGATTTGCGAATTCAAGCTAGCACAGCCCTCAGTTGTGGAATCCAAAATCTCTCTCTCAGTACGTTCACTACTGTCTTGTGATTCGCATGGTGAAACTTTGTGTGGCCATATTCTACGATCAGATTGGTTATTTTACTCTTCTTCGGTAGTACGACCAGGTCCTGGCAATATCTAAGCTTAACTCTCCCCTTCAGTCTGAGCACGCCATTTTCATCTATGTATGGACACAGCTTATACAAGGGGCTGGATCGTTCCAATCTTCGATTTTTCTTTAGTGATGCTACCTCGCTGCCATATGCATAGTATTTTGCTACGGCCCAGAGCAGGTTCTCAACATCCTTAAAATCTTCCTGTTTTGCCATTGCCATTACAACGGCCGTCTTGCTTCTCCATTTCCGGAGTGCCCACAGCACAGTTGTTGTAACTCGCAGCAGTCGGCGCCATGTGGAGAAGCGATCTACGTTTATGAGCTGGCTCTCGCCTTTGTTTACAGTTTCCTGGCACACTCCTATAAACTGTGCCTTTAGCTCCTCTATTGGCGTATCACTTATACTGCTCAGTTCCTTTGGCCAATTCTCGGGTCCGAGTTTCAGAAATGATGGCCCGTTCACCCATCGACTTGTGTTAGTGAAGTCTGCCATTCAGTGGCCTCATCTGCCACGTTCTCAGAAGTGGGTACCCAAAACCAATCAGCTATTTTGGTTAGGTCCGTGATTTCACTCACGCGGAATGCTACAAACTGTCGATAACGGCGGTGATCTGAGCGAAGCCAGCACAACACTGTGCGTGAATCAGTCCAGTATATACGTTTTTCGTACTCAACGCTGTGGGTGTTAGCAAGTGTGTGTCCCAGCCGTGCTCCTAATGTCGCTGCCTGTAGTTCTAGCCTCGGTATAGACATTTGCTTCAAGGGCGCCACCTTAAATTTGCTTCCCAGCAGACTGCAGTAAACCTCTGTGCCTTTGCTGACAGCTGCATAACCTTCCTCACTGGCATCTACAAATGTATGCATCTCGACCTTGACATCTTTTAGTGGACCAGTCATGTTGTAGCATTGTGGGATTCGCATTGCTTCAACTTCTGGGATGAGCTTAATCCATCGTTGCCATTTGACTCATTGTGTTTCACCGATTGATATATCCCAGTCACATCCAGATCGTCAGACTTCTTGGAAAATTACTTTCGCGTACATGATGAAGAATGAGAGCAGTCCTAGGGGGTCGTATATGGACATGATTATGCTCAGGAGTTCTCTCTTCGTGGGCCGTCGATGTCCATCTAGCAGCTCTCTGTTTCGATACTTTGCTGACACTCTAAAGGATAGCGTATCCTCCTCAGTGTTCCACCACATTCCTAGTACCTTTTCGCTCTTTAGCCCTGCTTCGTTGTCTAGATTCACCTCTGGCATACCCTATACGCCTAGCGCCTTCAGAACAGACATTGAATTTGAGACCCAATTTCGAATGCAGAAGCCTCCATTTTTATATATAGCGCACGGCTTGGGTCAATTCAATAGCTTCTTCATATCGTCTACGTAATGGCTTTCTAATATGCTCATAACCGCTCTCGGAAGATTCTCTTTAAACTCCAGTGCGTTTCGGTTTTTTATGTATTGGGCACTGCTTGGTGAGCACGTGGCTCCGAATGTCATAACTTGCATAGCGAACCTCTCCACTTCTTGTGTAATCGGGTCTATGAATATAAAGCGTTGAAACTTCTGATCAGTTTCACATATTCTCACCTGATGAAACATTTCGGCAATGTGTCCTCCAACTGCAACAGGTTTTTCTCTAAATCGACGGAGTATTGTTACCAGTTGTGTCAACTGATCCGGTCCTTTCAGCAGCATGTCATTTAATGATAACCCAGACGTTTTTGCTGCGGCATCCCATACTATGCGCAGCTTACCAGGTTTATTCGGGTTTACTACCGGAAAAATGGGTAAAAACCAATAAGGCCTCTTGGTCGCTTCCGCCTCTGACAGCACCTTTACATAACGCTTTGCTATGTATTCGTCGATTTTCGCTCTCATCTGGCTCGCCAAGTCAGGTTGCCGCTTCAACTTCTCCTTCAGGCAATGTTCTCTCCTTAATGCAGTTGGGAGACTGTCGGGCAGATTATTATATTTGTATCTCCATAGAAGTCCGGTCTCGAACCGATCTCCAATGCGTTTTGTGCTCGCCTCCAGTTGTTGCTGTGCACGTTTGTCCTCCTCAGATAGCAATGCTTGCTCCTGACCGAACCCTAGATCTCTTTGTTCATTCCAGATATGTTGCTTTAATAATTCTAGAACTTCGTTATCTACTGTCTCTTGGCAGCCACATATGTGAAATGAGTGATACTTCATCATCTTCTTATTCACCGGTACTCCTCCTTTGACAGTCCATCCCAATCTGCTCTTCTCAGCTATAGGACCAGCCCCAGCGCCTTCATGGGTTTTGAATGTTCGTCCAAGGCCACAGTTGCTTAGCCCGATCAGTAATCGGGGTACTGCTTTCGAATAACTCGTCAGTGGCAGTGAGCGCAGATGCTTGTATTTCTTTTGCATGGCTTCCGCGTTAAACGTCTGTGATGGCAGACCAAGACGTTTCACTGAGTGTACTCCTCGCAAGGCATGGACTCGTGAGCTGCCTATCCCGGATATCTGTAAATCCGCTTTCACCGACTCTTCCTCATTATGATGCATTCCAGCGGTCCACTGCATGCAGATTGGTTGATGACTTCCTCGTGCTCCTAACTCGTGTAGGAGGTGCTCTTCTATCAGCGTGATCGATGAACCATCGTCGATGAATGCAAATGTTTTAACCACATTTTTATCGCCGTACAGTGTGACTGGCAACATTCGAAATAATACAGACGATTGGTATTGTTGATGGGCATTGCAACTGGCCCTTACAACCGTGCCATGTTGATGTATAAGTGAGTGGTGATCCTCTTTGCTGCCCATAAAGCCGCAATTCTTATTACTCCGACAATCTCCAGCAAAGCTTAAAGCGACGGACTATCTCCAGACGCTCTTTGACTGACCTATTTTTAAACGCTTCACACTCTCCAATTGATAGGCACATTCCGTGGCATACTATGCACTGCATTGCCATTAGATTTTCGAAGTGCGCATTTACCACTCCTCCTTTTCTATTTCCATGCCATGGACTTAGACTCGACAAGTGAATGTTCACCAAGCTTCATTTTATGTATGCCCCAAAAGGTCTGCAGCATACCTGGTAGCTTCGCAACCAACTCCCGTTCTAATTCAGGATTGTTGAGGTAGTTGTCCATATTACTGGCTTGCATCGTTGCGCATACGGTTGACTTCTACTGCAAAGTCCACGAGATTCTCCAATCTATTGTCCCTTATCAGTGCAAACTCCTTTATTTGAGTAAGCAAAACATCTATAATCAATTCCGGTCTGCCGAACCTCATCTTTAGCGTCGATATAATCGTCGGCACACAGTCGGCGTGTAGCAGCAGGCTTTTCACTGCATTTTTGGCCTGCCCATCCAATACGTGTCGCAGCCGCATTAGATTCTCGTCAGAGAACCCCCACAGATCCGTTGATGGATTAAAACTTGCCAGAAATAGAGCCCAGTCCTCCGGCCTTCCAGTAAACTTTGGTAGCTCAGCCACGATGCCTTTTCTTGCTGCCAAATGCTCCGCCGAAAGGAGTTGCCCATTTCTCTCTGAATTCTCTCTGAATTGCGAGACCTCGCAATCTGTCGCAAACTGTCCTCGTCTAGACTTCCGTGATTCGGCAATTCTTTTCTCTAATTCCGTATCCCAGACACCTAGAACTGATCTTTGTTGCGTCCCATCTGCGACTGCACATGTGCTGGATGCCCGAGGCGCCTTGTCTGAAAGCAAGATGTACTCTTCTTCTTCTAGTAGCTGCAACTGAGCTCGCAGGCGCTCGTTGTACGTTAAGATTGGCAACACTTTACTATTTTTTGCCCAATCCTTTACAAGGCCCTGGTCCTCGATGCTTGGCTTAGCTTTGAGCACTGAGTGTTGGACTTTTCCTTTTCCTGATTCAGCCGCATTGATACATGCTTCGCAGTACCACATGGCTCCTTCTTTTCTGATCGCAGTACACCTTTCGTGACATCTCACAATACATAAGCTGCCGGTGCAGCTCTGCATTGTATCATCATCCTCGTCGGAACAGGTGGTTCGGATGCTACTCGATCCAGGCGTCTTTGGAGACATCATCTTTTCACAATAAAAGAATTGTAAGAAATGTTGCGGAGTTTCGGAGCTTTTAGCACCACCCGTATTAAAACACAGCTCCGCAATTGTGTTTTGTGGTAGGCAGTACTTAAAATTCCTTCGGATATATTTTTATTGTTAATATATAAAGCCTTATGGTATGATATCTTTCTTTTAGTCTGCTCCCGTCGGTTCACAAATTGGAAAAGACTTGACTTAAAAAAGGGTTATATTTGTTTGATTATCGAATGTTTATCGATCGCGGCAGGGCTGCGAGCGATTACGAGGGCTGGACACTATGGCAGGCTGGGTGCCGCTGACGGTGCTGTCAACTTTGTCGTAACACCTGGCTTGATAGCTTCTTCGCAAATGTATTATTCATTCCTATCGTTGTATTTCATCGAATGTACTTGGGCCATCATTAAAGATTGTGTAAGTATTTAAAACAAATTGATTTAAACTATAATCGTCTTCATTATAGAATATATGCGGCTTACTTCACATCTTCTATTCATAAATCAGGAGATGGTCTTCTTTTCTTTTCTTGCCTTTATTCAGAAAACTTAGATTGATTGATGATTGATTGATCATTCCAGAATTGTGTTTGCCTCTTTTCTTACTTTTATTCAGGAATTGTTTGTTGTTGCATTCCTTACTATCATTTAGGAACTCTGTCTGTTTTATTTCATTACTATCACTCAGGAATTTAGTCTGTTTTATTTCCTGGCAACAATAAATTTTTCGTAAATGGTGGATTATTTAATACCATTTGGTTCAAAAATGCTTTTATATGATTTTTCATCAAATAATTTTTTTTTTCTTTAATGTGCACATATACAGTTGATCCAAAAACTCTTAAATATTTTAAATTGGGCTTCTTATTGTAACATATCTCATATGGGGTCTTCGAACTATCAAGAAGAGCTCTACTTGGAATTCTACTAACCATGGCAGAAGCTTTTCTGTAGTTGTTCCTATGATCATCTAAGAAATACCGTTTAACTGAGGTGTACGTGCCGCAGTTAAATGATAAGTAATTCCTTTCTTAATAAAAAATTGACGCTTATATAAATTATCAATCTTCAAAATAAAAAAAATACGGAACGTTAAACTCGGGCGCAGCCGATTTTTCCTAGCGGGCTATTCCAAAGAGTTAAGCCTATAATTATGTACGCGCTTTGATATCAATTAATCTTTCCAATTACCAAATTCAAGTATCTCCACAATGTGTGAATAAAACATTTTAAATGATTTTTTGGTTAAACAGATGTATGGAAGCTATATTATATAGTTATCCGATTTCAATAAAATCTGGTGGTATTAGAAACCTATACAAAAAAGTTCCTTGTGCTTAATTAAGTTGGAATTGATTCATAAATAACCCGTTTTCTGACAAAAAACCACAGAAATCGGATTTTTAGACCGATTAGCCCTATGGAAGCTATACGATATAGTCATCCGATTTCAATAAAATTTAGAGTTATTAAAAACGTATACTAAAAACTGTCTTGTGCTTAATTTGGTTGCGATTGGTTCATAAATAACCCGTTTTCTGACAAAAAAGCACAGAAATCGGATTTTTAGACCGATTAGCCCTATGGAAGCTATATGATATAGTCATCCTATTACAATAAAATTTGGAGTTTTTAAAAACATATACTAAAAACTGTCTTGTGCTTTATTTGGTTGCGATTGGTTCATAAATAACCCGATTTCTGACAAAAAAAAAACACAGAAATCGGATTTTTTGACCGATTAGCCCTATGGAAGCTATATGATATAGTCATCCGATTTCAATAAAATTTGGAGTTATTAAAAACTTATACTAAAAACTGTCTTGTGCTTAATTTGGTTGCGA
>JBAMCM010000598.1:0-19658 GCA_037075145.1 Scaptodrosophila latifasciaeformis | reverse complement strand
AGATTAAGAATCTCCTAAAAGACAAAATCATCCAGGAATCCAAGTCACCATATAATAACCCAATATGGGTGGTAGACAAAAAAGGGGTAGATGAGGCTGGCAACAAAAAGAAGCGTCTAGTAATAGATTTCAGGAAGCTAAATTCGAAAACCATTGCCGATAAGTACCCAATGCCAAATATATCAATGATATTGGCAAACCTCGGGCAAGCCAAATACTTCACGACACTAGATCTGAAGTCGGGCTACCACCAGATTACTCTGGCGGAACGCGACCGGAAGAAAACTTCCTTCTCCGTGAATGGAGGCAAGTACGAATTTCGAATACTCCCGTTCGGTTTGAAGAACGCGGGAAGTATCTTCCAGAGGGCCATCGACGATGTGCTGCGCGAACAAATAGGAAAGACGTGCTACGTCTACGTAGACAACGTCATAGTTTTCTCGAAAAATGAACCTGACCACGTCAAGCACGTGGACTGCGTCTTAGGAAAATTATACCAGGCCAACATGAGGGTGGCCATGGAAAAATCAAAATTCTTCAAAACAAGCGTGGAATACCTCGGCTTTTTGGTAACCAATCAGGGAGCAAAAACTGACCCTGAGAAGGTCAAAGCTATTCAGCATTACCCTGAGCCCAAGTCCCTGTATGAGGTTAGGTCCTTCCTGGGGTTGGCAAGCTACTATAGGTGTTTCGTGAAGGACTTCGCCGCAATTGCGAAGCCCTTGTCTGATATATTGAAAGGCGAAAATGGAACCGTTAGCAAACAAATGTCAAAAAAGATACCCATTGCCTTTAATGACTTGCAGCGGTTTGCATTTGAGAGACTGAGAAACATTTTGGCCTCAGAAGACGTAATGCTGATGTACCCGGATTATCGGAAAGCATTCGATCTTACCACCGATGCCTCGGCTTATGGCATTGGTGCCGTTCTCTCCCAGGGTGGCCGTCCAATAACAATGATTTCAAGAACACTCAAAGATAGAGAAGTCAACTACGCTACTAACGAGCGTGAGTTGCTGGCTATCGTGTGGGCATTAGGTAAGCTCCGTCAGTATATCTACGGGGCCAAGGAGATTAACATCTTCACCGATCACCAACCATTGACTTTTGCAGTTTCTGAGGGAAACCCCAACGCAAAGATCAAACGGTGGAAAGCCCGAATTGATGAAACCGGTGCCAAACTATTTTACAAGCCCGGTAAAGACAACCACGTTGCCGACGCCCTATCCCGGCAAAATGTTAACGCACTCGATGACAATGGCCAGGCCTCTGATGCTGCCACAGTTAACAGCGAGGCGTCCCTCACTTATACTATTGAAACGTCTGACAAGCCGGTCAATTGTTATAGGAACCAGATAATCCTAGAAGAAGCCAAATTTCCTCTAACAAGGAAATTTGTCATATTCGGCAGCAAAACGCGCCACATTCTGCACTTCGCGGACAGAGATCTCCTCTTAAGCGAGCTAAAGACTCTGATAAACCCAAGTGTTGTGAACGCAATCCACTGCGATCTTCACACACTGGCGCAGGTGCAAGACGAGTTGGTAAGGTCATTCCCTACCACAAAGTTTCAACATTGCAAAAAAATGGTCACCGACATATTCGATATTGGTGAGAGAAGGGAGATCATGACCGAAGAGCACAATCGTGCACATAGGGCGGCGCAAGAAAATGTCAAACAGGTCATGACAGACTATTATTTCCCAAAAATGACCAAACTTGCGAACGAAGTCGCACTAAATTGTAAAGTCTGTCGGAAAGCCAAGTACGACAGGCACCCGAAAAAGCAGGAACTGGGTGAAACGCCGGTACCCTCGCACGTAGGTGAGATGTTGCACGTGGACGTATTCTCAACTGATAGGAAGCAGTTTCTGACATGTGTCGACAAGTTCTCAAAATTTGCCATGGTGCAGCCGATCCCTTCGCGGACCATTGAAGACATTAGAGTCCCCCTAATGCAAATAATGAATGTGTTCCCTCACGCTAGACAACTCTACTGTGACAATGAACCATCTTTGAAGTCAGAAACAATAAGGTCCCTTTTAGAAAATCGCTTTGCTGTTGTAACAGCCAATGCGCCCCCACTCCATAGCACGTCCAACGGTCAGGTGGAAAGGTTTCATAGTACCCTGCTAGAAATAGCGAGGTGCCTGAAATTAGAAAAAGGCATAAGCGACACAACCGACCTGATACTTCAAGCGACCATTGAATACAACAAATCGGTGCATTCGGTCACCAAGGAAAAGCCCATGAATATCCTCCTCGCGACCCCCTCAGAGTCCCACCAAAAAGTGGGGAACAGAATAAAGGTGGCACAAGCCAGACAAAACACTAGGGAGAACAAAGATAGACAGAGTAGGGTGTTTGACGTAGGCGAAAAAGTGTTGGTGAAAACCAACAGGAGATTGGGGAATAAATTGACACCCCTATATGTGGAAGAGTCTATTGAAGCGGACTTGGGGACAACGGTCCTCATTAAGGGGAGGGTGGTCCATAAGGACAACCTTCGTTAGGAATAGGCTGTTAATTAGGAACTTTAGGAATAAGCCGTCTATACTTGTACTTAAGAATCACCTTTCACCTTTTAGGTTGCCCTTGATAATTCTCCTAACCTTCGCTTTGACCACGGGACGCATCGCGGATTATTCTCACTCTGATTACATCCCAATATCAGATGGAAATGTGGTAGTCTGGGAATCGCTTGGTTATTTACGCCACACAACGAACCTGACTGAGTTTGAAAGGATGATAGCGGAGACCAAAGGTTTGTCCGATTCATTCCCACACTCGCATATGCGAAAATTGTTGGATGTCGACACAGCGCACGTCCAAACCATGTTGTCCGCAATAAACGTTCACCGCAGAATAACGCGTAGCTTGAACTTCTTGGGGTCTGCTTTAAAGATTGTCGCCGGAACTCCGGACGCGGCAGACTTGGAGAGCATTCGGATTACCGATGCCCAGCTCATTGAGTCCAACAACAGGCAGGTAGCTATTAACACAAAAACTCAAGGCCAAATTAATGCACTCACTAGCACTGTCAATAAACTTATTGAATCTGCCAAAAAGTCCCAAATTGATACGGGACATTTGTACGAAACCCTCCTGACACGGAATAGAATAATAGCCACAGAGATTCAAAATATCATGCTTTCAATTACACTTGCGAAAATCAATATAATTAACCCCGCCATATTAGACAGTGCCGATATAGAGAATATTTTCAATAATCAATTTACAGAACTAGCAACTACCGATGTCTTAGAAGTAGCTAGTGCTAAGATACTGCATGAAAATAACCTAATCCATCTAATAATTGAGTTTCCTATTGCTAAGTTACTTTGTAAGAAGGTCATCATCTATCCGGTTGCGCACCAAGATACCATCCTCCAGCTGGCAGACAACATCCTGGCTGAATGTGGAAATGAGATTCGAAGCGTGACGAACTGCAGCATTGCGACTACAACAACGTTCTGCAAGCTAGCCGAGAGCACCTCTTGTGCCCAAGGTTTACACACCGGTGGCGTTGCCCACTGCGAGACCCAGCCGAGCCATCTCGAGCCTGTCACCCTTGTCGATGACGGCATCATCATTGTCAACGACCACCCAGCCGAAGTGCAGATTGACGACGGCCCAGTAGCAAAAATATCTGGCACCTTTCTGCTCACATTCACGAATCATGCCATGGTCAACGGCACAAAATACGTGAATCGTAACAACATCCAAAGACGACTTCCGGGTGTAGCAGCCTCCCCATTGTTGAACATCACCGGCCACAGCCCAGTATTGAGCCTGAAATTCCTACAAAAACTAAACGAGAAAAACCTCAACTTCATCAAAAATGTTGAGAACGAATTTTCCTCTAGCTCAAAGTATGTGCTGGTCTTGTGTTTCGGTTTGGGAGTCTGCGCCTTCGCGAGCAGCCTGATGCTGCTGAGTCATCTAAGAGTTAAGCGGCGTAACGAGCGGCAAATAGCAGAGATGATCTCCAAAATGGGTACGACCGAGGACGGCCGCACTTCTGTGTGGGGGAGTAGTTAACAAGTAACTCCGGCCCACTGTGCGAGCCGAAGGCACCAGGCGGCTCGCAGCAGAATTAGCCGGCTCAGCGTAAGCTGAGGTGGTCAGTGGTTGGTTCATTGACCAACAATATTGCGAAACATCCGCTGGCCAAACTGAGCTGGCACGAGGCGCAACGTCAGCGCTTTCCACGCCGCGGCTGCAGAGAGGACCGAGGCAGTGTCAGCCGGCACTTAGCTATAATATTCATTTTTTGTTAGCTTTAGATTCAGATTTAGAAGAACGATCGACAAGAGCACTTCGTGCCTTGCAATAAATAATTTGTATCGCAAAACCTCAAATCTCAGTCTTCATTGCCGCGGCTCAAGCCGGTATCGACTTAAAACTCGTTGTTCGCGATAACGAACGAAAATATCAATTAATTTGCATACGTAATGCACAAACATCATTCGCTAGAGATCGTCAGTCTCTACTCAACAAGACTTCTTTAGGTAGCAGCTCGAAGCTACACACGTTGGCACCATTTATCGACAGGCACGGCCTCTTACGGGTTGGAGGACGACTAAGCAACTCAGAGCTACCGGATCGAGTGAAGCATCCGATAATCTTACCGAAGGCTCATCGCATAACGAAACTTATCCTAGAGTACGAACATTGGGTGCACCTACATCCTGGGGTCACGGCTTTGTTTGTGATTGTTCGACAACAATATTGGATTTTTGGAGCACGAAATCTAATTCGCAGGGTAACACATGATTGTTTGAAATGCTTCAGACAACGACAACAAACAGCCCAACAATACATGACGGATCTACCGGCTGTTCGTGTTCGTCAGGCCTTTCCATTTGCAAATACTGGCTGTGATTACGCGGGTCCTATAACACTAAAGGTATACAAGGGACGCAATTCACGAAAGGAGAAAGGCTACATCTGCCTCTTTGTTTGTCTGGCCACTTCCGCGTTACATTTGGAACTGGCTACTGATCTTAGTACGGATACCTTCTTGGCTGCACTTCGCCGTTTCATAGCACGGCGTGGAAAATGTGCACAAATTATCAGCGACAATAGCAGAAATTTCGTAGGTGCAAAAAAGGGACTTAATGAGATGCAACAACTATTGGCATCACACCAACACAGGGAAGCCGTTGTCCAAGTCTTGGCGGCGGAGGGCATAAACTGGAGATTTATACCGCCGCACGCTCCACACTGGGGTGGAAAGTGGGAGTCGGCAGTTCGTTCTGTAAAGCTACACTTAAACCGGGTTGTTGGAAAGGCAGTTCTAACATTCGAGCAAATGCACACTCTTCTATCGCAGATCGAGGCAGTGGTTAACTCGAGACCACTTTTCGCTGCGTCAGACTCAGACCTGACGTACTTATCACCAGCACATTTACTAATAGGGCGCCCTTATACAGCCATTCCAGAAGGTGATCTTTCGCAGGTGCCAAGCAATCGACTGGATTACTGGCAGCAGTCTCAATCTATGCTACAAGGCTTTTGGAAACGGTGGCATATGGAATACTTAACGACATTGCAGCAACGTCCAAAGTGGGGGGCGAAAACACCTAATCTTGCCATAGGAGATATCGTTCTTGTAAAGGAGTCTCGCACACCACCAGCAGCATGGCCGTTGGCAAAAGTCATCGCAACGTACCCGGGACCAGACGGGCTAGTTCGGGCAGTAAGGTTAAAAGCGGCAACTGGAGAGATGACACGACCAAATACCAAGGTCGCCCGACTACCAAATTCAGAAACGATGTTTCAGGGCGGGCCGGCATGTTCAGGAACGGAACCTGATCACTAGTTCGTAAGAAATGAACGTCACATTAGTTCGTAAGAGATGAATAAAGTTCAGTACACATTAAGACTTGAATCAGTGTTGACCAGATATTCAATATCTCCTGATGCTGACCGTTACACTTCTAGTCATTATTCTATTCGTGCTTACATTTTTATTATCTACATTTACATTTGCATTATTTTGTGCAGACATTTTGTCGGTGTTATAATTAAAATATTTAATTTACTATTTACAATTTTATATATTAATAAATATTTATTATAGGTTTTTCATTTTTGTTTGTTTTAAGCCAATGTTTCATATTATGAGATGCCCATATAAACGAATATGGTTTTCGTATTATTTGAAATCCATTAACATCTTCAATGCAATACCTGTCATTATGTAAAACCTTTGAAATTTTATAATGACCTTTGAATTTTGGAATTAATTTACTAGATATTCCCAATGTAGAGTGAAAGTTTTTAATCATCACGTAACCGCCTTCTTTGAATATTGTTGGTTGGCGCGGTATATTTAAATTTCCAGGGGGTGTGATATCTACTGAGAGTAATAAGGGGACGAAATTCAGATTTATTGCATTGATAAAATGAACGGCTTTGTGGAGGGACGATGGGGCTTTTGGGGATCTCTTGGATTTCAATATTTTCTTATATAGTGATTCGATGGGGTAATTCTTGCAATGTATGATTGTGTTTGTGAGTTTGTAGGATGCATGTATTTTTCTTGATTCTGTTGGTAGGATATTTGCTTCGTGGACGAGATTGTTGAGGGGAGTGCTACGGATTGCTCCGAATGGTATATTGTTTTTATTTTGTTTAATATTGATTTTGGGGCGTTGCCATAGAATTGGAGACAAAAGTGGATTTTAGACATTATAACATATTTGATTGTTTGTACAATTGTGTTGGTGCTACAATTGTATTTGTTATTTGAGAGGCATTTGATGATGTTCAAGCAGGTTGATAACTGGGCTTGGAGGTTTTCGACGTGTTTATTGCATCTGTACTTGGAATCAATTGTAAGTCCAAGGACTTTGAGGCTGTTGACGTCTTTAAAGGAGGGAAAGTTAGATTGGACTCGGAAGGGGCAAAGTTTTTTTCGACAAATATGAAGTTGCTTGCACTTTGTGATTGAGAGGGATGCCCCCGAATAGTCACACTAGGAAAGGATGTCCTCAAACAATTTACATATGTCAAGGGAGTATGTGTGTTTGTTGATTGTCTTACAGATAGTGTAATCGTCTGCGTAGGAAATGAATTTAAAGGATTTATCAATGGATATTGTTTTGTTGAGTTGGTTGTAGGCTATAAGGAAAAGGTTCACTGAGAGTGGGGATCCTTGGGGTACGAGGTGTGTTCAAAAAGTAAGGTGACTTTTCAAATTTCTCGGGCAATGTACTTTCGATTACCGATTTTTTGGTTTTGTTATGTTGGTACACTCTTCCCGAACATCTGTTTCAAGATTCAAGTGAATGGCATTTTTGTTTGGTTGTGAGGGGTGTAAAGGTTATAAGTGTTTTGCGTGCTCGGCGATTTTTTGCAAATATATAATCGCATAAAGACACTTTAATTAAACATAATAAATACGCACACAAACTGTACAAAAACATGGTAAACTAAAACATTACTTTTTAAATAACTACAATAAAATTAGCATTTTTTCAATTTGAGAACTTAAAATCCATTTCAAATAACTGAAATTCATTAACGTTTTTAGGTGACTGAACTGATTGAAGTGCGCTTTTGTTGTGACAGATTTGCATTGCTTGCAACTGCTCTTTGAAAATGGACACGTGTTCACATATTCAATGCTGTTTTTAGAAAGGACTTTCTAAAAATTAGAATTAAAAATTAGATTACCAGAAAAAAACAGTTTGCCTTTGAAAAGTTTGGACAGAGAGACAGTTTGTTTACTTTTGGCAACATTCTTTTTGCATGCATTTTTTGAATTTTGGCCTATGGATGGAACCACTGTGAGCTGTGGTTTGCCAGTTGGACGGAAAATTTCCTGTTTGTTAGGAAGTTCTTAAGGTATTTTAGTATTTTGGAGTTCGTCAATGATTGTGTGTAGTCCGATTCTGGCAAAGCCCTTTGCAAAATCAAGAGAAATAAGTGATAGGTGGTTTCTGGTGGAGATGGCTGATGTTGCTTGGTGGTCTAGGAATGTGACAGATTTTTTTTTTTAAAGCCAATTTGGTGACTATCAAGTAACTTGTCGCATGAGTCAAGCCACTGGAGTCTGTTAGAAATTATTCTATCGAGAAGTTTTGCTAAACAAGGGTTAAGTGATATGGGTCTGTAAAAGCTGGGTAGGCGTTTGTCCGAATTTAGGTTTAGGATGGGTATGGACTTACTGATTTTGAGGTTTTGGGGTATGTAATTGTCGAAAATGCTGTTGAATAGGTCCAGAATACGTGTAGTGACTGTAACTGGGAGGTATTTTAACATTTGATATGTGATCCGATCGTGGCCTGGAGTTTTTCCTTGTAGCCTTGAAAGTGCAGAGTTAAGCTCGGTTAGAGTGATTTTACTTGTGAGTTCCATGGCGTTCGGGGATGGTGTGTATGTAACATCGATGGATATAGAGTTTTTGTGATGGATGGAAGAGGGGGAGAAAGCTGTGTCTGAGGCTAGAGTAGACTAGTGCTTGGCGAGAGATTCGGCAATTTCTTGTTGGTTCAGAATCGTATTTTTGGGGTTTAGTGGGTCAGTTAGGCAGTGAATTCCGTGGCGGATTTTTACTCAGCAGCATCTATTTATGTTTGACCATATTTTACTTGTGGGAGTGGAGGGGCTTATATCGGCAGTAAATTTTTGGTTGGATAGCCTTTTCAGACTCTTTTCGAAGAAAAAGGAGTCTATTCACTTTGCTCTGATGTTTGTAACGCACAGAACCAAACATCGTAGACCCACAAAAGTTACATCTAGAATACTTAGAATCACTAGAGGAGTCGATATAGCCATGTCCGTCTGTCCGTCTGTCCGTCTGTCAGTCTGTCCGTCTGTCCGTCTGTCCGTCTGTTTCTATGCGATTTACTCCGTCGTCTTAAAAGCTATTTTGCTGAAACTTGGTACTTAGTCTTCTTTTTTACCTAGGTAGTACACTAGTTTGAATCGGTCGGATCGGACCACTATATCTTATAGCTCTCATACGAACCTAAATCGGTTTAGGCAATAACTCCCACATTTATTATCCGATCCTGTTCAAATTAAGCACGCATATGTTTTTTATAGCAGTTAATATATATACCAAATTTTGTAAGGATCGGACTACTATATCATATAGCTGCCATACGAACCTAAATCGGTTTAGGGAATAACTCGCACATTTATTGACTGATCTTTTTAAAACTCGTCTAACACGTTTTCTACATAAATATACGCGTTTGTACTCAATTTTATTAAAATCGGACTACTATATCATATAGCTGTCATACAAATCGAAATCGGCCCTATTAACTGACTAACCCCGTTCATGTGATTTACGGCAGAAACAACTTCGAAAAGAGTCTGTAATCTTCGGCACCCCGAAGATAACGTTGGGATTTTTTATATTGATTTCACGCTTTAGTAGAGCGTTCGTTCTCTTAAAGCTCACTATGTTTTTATTTTATTCCATTTAAGTGTTTTCCATTTATCATTCTTCGACTTTTTTAGGACTTGTAGTGATGGGTCCCACCAAGGAACATTATGCAATGAAAATTTTTTGGATCTAGATTGGGGTATGGACTGACTTGCGTTTTGAAGTATAATTTTAGTAATGATGGCGGTTTCTTGATTAATGTTTAAGCTTTCGTATTTTTCCTCATTGAATTTTCCAGCTAGATAGGAGAAAAAAGGCCAATTGGCTTTGTCAGTGAGAAATTTTGGCTTATTGTTTTGATCATTATTGTTAACGTGTTCAAAGAGTCGAATGTGAATAGGCAGATGGTCACTTCCGTGTAGAAAAGGATCAGTGCGTGTGTACGTACGTGTGGTGCGTTGAGAAATGTGTTGGTGAACCGTCGTTGAGTAAAGAAAGAAGGGGTTTTATTAGAAATTTAAATATGATATTACCTCGTTTGTTGTTGAGTGAGGATCCTCAGCTTTTGTGCTAGCTGTTGAAATCTCTCGTTATTATAACAGGGTGTGGGAGATTATTGTTCGTACTGTCGAGTTTTCTGAAGTTGAAGGGTTGGTTTGGGGGTATGTATGTTGATATTATAATGAACTTTAATATTGAGTGGATAATTGCTGCTACCGAGTTTAGGTCGTTGTTAAGCGGGAAGTGCTATTGTTGTATTGATTTGTGGATAAGTATGGCTGAACCTCCGGAGGCTTTATATGGGTGGTTTTTAAGGTATATTGTATAATTTATTGGAGTGGGGAACTTGCGGGTGTCTTGTAAATGTGTTTCTTGTATACTAAATTTTTTGGGAGAATGTTTTTTAATGGGGATTTTCAACTGATCGTAGTTTCTGATTTATCTGTTAATATTCCATTGGATTATGGTAAAAGGCATGGTTGTTTATGGGAGTGGAAAAAAATAAGAGATATTATATTTTTTTTTTTTTGTGTGGTGTTGATCAGTTATGTGTCGGGGCAAGCTTAAGGGTCCGACACACTCTAGCTTTGCCCAAGTGTAGTTTTTATAGATGAAGGTAAAGGGACGAAGAGGGTTAAAGTTAAGTGAGTCCTGAATCGGTCGATCATTATGGGGCCGGAGCACAGTGGGCCCGACTGCCCTTCTAGCGGAATTTAAGTAATAACTAGCCTAAATGAAGACATATTTTAATGAAAATTTAAACTTAAGATTTTTAATAAATTCATAACATATTTATAAAAAAAATTAATCGGAATCGGACAAATCTGAGTCATTTAAATTGCCTTTAAAGTTAGTTAGCAATTCTGTAACGGTTTTGTCTAAATCAAATTCCTTGAAATGTTTTTTTGATGTTTTTGAGAGAGTCGTTATAAGCGGATCCGATGAAACAAGTAAACCGTTCATAACATCTTCCATTGCGTTACTTCTCTTGTTCTTACGGGAATGGTTTAAGCGTATATTCCTAAAATCTTTATTCCTGGCTTCAAGTGCTCATTCGGACATTATACCAATAGGAAGTGCTACACTGTTGATGATGTGTGCTCCGTGTATCAAGACTTTGTGCACAGATGACGGCATTTAGAACCATGGATATTTTTCGACATACATTTCAGCTGTTTCAATGGCATATGAGCTGAATAAATCTGAATTAACTTGATATCCACATGCCATTACCCTTAATATAACACTAAATCTATATATTAGAGCTTCGCTAACTCCAGTAATGCTGGCTACCAAATTTGGTTGGCTAAAAAATCGTCTGGCAGTATTCCCATTGTTGGTATTGCCACTACTTGTCACAGGAATATCTACCAAAAAGCCCATCTGTTTTCTGAGCTGCAATTGGATTTCCGACTTTCTAGGCTCAACTTTTGCCTTGTCTTCACCACGAGCTTGTCATTTTTTATTGGGAGTCTGTAGGCAATATGTAAAACGCATTACCTAAAAAGTGTAATAGACTTAACAGTTGGTCGTAGTTGGCTACCATTTTGACAAATGAAGCACTAGAACAGCGTTGCGCAAAAAGCTGGCCAACAACACCTTTGCTATACTTTCGAGCGAAGAAGACGATGACGACCAAGAGAGCTCTGATTACGAACCCGGACCTGCTAAAGACGAACCTAAGCCCCAGACCCCCGAAAAACCAAAACCCACCCCCAAGACCATCAAATCACCTCCGATAATCCTTCCTGATGTGAACGACATCTCGGCACTCATCAAGATGATCACGACGCTTGTGGGTCCGAGGAACAACTTCACATACAAGACCGTGAATGGTAACAACATTCGAGTCATGATGCCGGACAAGGAATCCTACACAGTTCTGCGTCTCCAGCTTGTGGCTCAAAACAAAAGACATCGGACCTTCCAACCGAAAGACGAAAGAGCATACAAAGTAGTCATCAAAGGACTCCACCACTCCACTGACCGTGATGAAATTATTGAAGACCTTTGCAGACAGGGGCACACTGTAAGAGATCTGCATAATCCCATTGGCAGAAGAACAAAGGAACCTCTGGGAATTTTCTTCGCCAACCTAGAGCCCTCCAGAAACAACAAGGACGTCTATCAGGTCAAGCGGATCTGCAGATATGTTGTAAACATCGAACCGCCACAGAAGTTCAATGTATTGCCACAATGCTACAGATGCCAAGGTTTCGGTCATACACAGCGGTACTGTTTCATGAAATACCGCTGTGTAAAATGCGGAGGCCCTCACGACTCGAGGCAATGTGAGAAGAAAGAGGAAGACACACCGTGCTGTTTCCACTGCCAAGCGGACCACCCCGCGTCCTTCAAGGGATGCCCTGCCTATAAAAAGGCCAAAGCACTCGCAGCTCCGAAAGCAAGGCCCGTCGCGAATGTTAACAAGGCGCCACCCGTGGCATCCTCAACCGTCACCACTGGCAGGATCTCCAGTCCGACCACTGCGCAATAAACGTCCTAATCAACACGCCCGTCCTTAGGAAAACGCCCCTCAGGAGGCTCACTGGGAAACATACCGACGCCGTCAAGTTCTTGTCCTGGATGCTTTCCACCCTCAATCCGAATCCCCTCCTCAATACACCCAGGGACATTGACGAAGCCATCGGGCATCTCACTAGTGAAATACAAAACGCTGCGGAATTCGCAAGCCCACCGCCCCCAACGACTGCGAGAACACCTAAGAGAGATCTCCACCTTTGGTCCCCGGAAATAGCGGCACTCGTGGCTGAAAAGAGGCGTCTCAGGAGAGTCTGGTTCTTGTCGCGCAATCCAAGAGACAAAACAGCGCTCAATTACGCCACAAAGGAGCTTAAGGATAAGATCTCCAGCCAACGCCAGGACTCCTTCCACAGATTCCTCGAGGAAATTTCTCCAGGGGATCCGGATCACAATCTATGGAACGTCACCTGCCACATAAAGCGACCGGTTAAACAGGTATCTTCAGTACGCAAAGCGGATGAATCCTGGTGCCGATCGGATGCTGAAAGAGCAGAGGCATTCGCCGAACATCTCTTCAACGCTGTCTCACCGTTCGACTGCTGCTCTGCCGAAACCATCAAATTTCTCGACAGTCCAAGCTTTCCCGGCCCGCCGCTGCAACCAGTCAACTAAGAGGAAGTTGCGCAGGAGATCGCCCTACTCAAGAACAGCAAATCTCCAGGCCTGGATCGCATAGATGCGGCAGCCTTAAAAATGCTACCATTCCGCTGCACACAAATGCTGGTCAGCATTTACAATCGCTGCTTTCGTCTAGGGTACTTCCCGAAGGAATGGAAAAGAGCAGAGGTTATTTTCCTCCTTAAGCCTGGTAAGCCTGAAGCCAATCTGGCCTCCTATCGTCCGATCAGCTTACTGGCAATCCTCTCCAAAATACTTGAAAGAGTATTTTTGCGCAGAGTATTGCCTGTACTGGACGAGGCCGGATTGATCCCCGATCACCAGTTTGGCTTCAGACGCTGTCATGAAACATCGGAGCAGTGCCACCGGCTTGTCGAACGCATCCTCGAGGCATTCGAGCAGAAGAAGTACTGCTGCACTGTAATGCTCGATGTGAAGCAGGCATTTGACCGAGTTTGGCATTCTGGACTCCTCCACAAACTAAAATCCTACCTCCCAAGCCCCCATTTTACCCTCCTGAAATCCTACACTGAGGAAAGATGATTCCAAGTCAGATGCGGAAGTGCAATAAGCTTACCCAGACTGATCAGAGTTGGAGTTCCGCAAGGCAGCGTGCTCGGACCAATCCTCTACACCCTTTACACCGCAGACCTTCCCATTATCCCCTAAAGGAACCTAATGAAAGCCACATATGCAGACGACACTGCTTTCCTCGCCTCATCATCCGACCCTCGAGAAGCCTCCGACATCATTCAAAGGCAAATGGACAGGCATGTAGCCTGTCTCAGCAGATTGAATATCGTTGTGAACGTGGAAAAATCAACACAATCAACATTCTCACTACGAAGAGGAGACTGCCCACCGGTCACGCTGAACGGAGCCAACATTCCCAACGTGCCCGCACCCAAGTATCTAGGGCTGACCCTGGACCGCAGGCTCACATGGCGTCCCCACATAGTCTGCAAACGCATACAGGCCGATGCGCGATACAGGCAGATGCAATGGCTCATTGGGAGAAGGTCCAAGCTGAGGCAGAACATCGAAATCCTGGTGTACAAGGCAATTCTCAAGCCAATCTGGACCTACGGGATGCAGCTGTGGGGCACGGCAAGCTACTCGAATCGGCTGAGAATACAGCGGTTGCAGAAAAAGTGCTTGAGAATTGCCTGTAATGCGCATCCCTACCACGAAAATAGTGCAATACATAGAGAACTTGGAATCCCAACAGTCACAGACGAAATCTCCAGGCTCAGCCAGAGATACCTGAAAAGGCTTGAGAACCACCCCAACCACCTTGCCATAAACCTGTTGGACAACAGCCAAACCAGCAGACGTCTAATGAGGAGACATCCCCTTGACCTACCACAACAATAAGGAATAAATTTAAAACCCGCCTCAAATACATGTAGTATCCCTTAAGTTAATGTCACCCGCAAAACCATTTAATTATTGTCCACAGACAGATTTTAAATAAATAAATGTACGCAAATAAAAAAAAAAAAGGTTTAAAAGCTCGCAGCTGATCAGGAAAGCATATGACAGCTTATTTATGAGCTTTAATAAGCTCAGTCAGCTAAAACAAAATACAAAAAAATTGAATTTACCAATATTGAAAATCGACCTTTGTACCGCTAGAAAAGTCACTGGGCCCACTATGCGGAGGCTCCAATAATTCAGCTGGCCCAAGGGCTCACCTTCGTTACCTCGTCGTCACTCCACCTTGACATAGGTACATACTGTATTTTATATTAGGGTTCCATTTCCTCCAAGTTTATCTGGCTTTCTTCTGATGGCTTTGGTTATGGTGTTGAGTTCTTTGGAAACAGTTTGATTTTGGGGTCAATGAGTGTGGGCGATAGTGTTGAAGTTGCTGAGCTGCTAGTTGGTGATAGAGATGATGTGAAGGTGGTGAGATCGCTGTAGATGGGTGTCAGTCTAGTTGTAATTTTAGAGGTGGTTTTGCTTTTTGTGATTGACGAGAAAGTGTTGGTGAGTTGATGTCGTTGGTCGTAAATAAAGCGGGCTGATATGAGGTTCGTTTTTTCAATGATTTTAATGGTTGGGATTTCCTTGTGGTTGCGATATGTTGGGCAGTTTTGGTCGAAGGTGCTGTGTGAATAGATACTTTGGAGTCCTTGCAGCTGGTGCAGCTGCTTGGGGACTTGCAAGGTTTGGTTTTTTCTTTTTATACCCTGTACCTTACAAGGTACAAGTTTGTGCAAATGTATGTAACATAGAGAAGGAGAAGCCGGAGACCCCCAAAGTTACCCACAATATGATCAGGGTGAATAGAGAAATTGATTTAGCTATGTCCGTCCGTCTGTCCGTACGTTCGTGTGAACGCCTAGAGCTTCAATAACCAAACTTGGGATTCGAACTCCTTATGTGTGTAGGCTGGTTAAGTTTATTTTTTTTTCTCCCCCGGTCCCCCCCCCCCATACCACCCCATCACTTTTTCAAAACCGTATAATTTCTTAAGCTTTAAGATTTAAGTATTAGTTGCTTCTGATGTTTGTTAGAAATCTAAAAATCTTTCGATTAACATCAAACATGGTTAAAATCGGACCATATTTACACGAGATATACAAAAAACAAATTGTGAGGGTCAAGGTTTTAATTCCCCTTTCCTAACCAGCAAACTGCCAAATGATTTTCAATGGACGTAGACGTACAAAGAATAGTACGATCAAGTGGCCCAACGAAACCAAGCGGAAGCCTGTTTACGCGCGGGTTACCAAGCTCGATAGTTCAGACGCCCAACCGACAGTGGGGCAGAGTCACGTGACACGATTTGCGAAAAAAAAAAATAACTAAATGATAAATTTTTGAAGGAAGAGGAATAGATTAGGCAATCAAGTATTCTACTAAGGAAGAGAAGGATTTAAACGGACGTGCAATAATATATTAGTTTTGATTGATTGCATACTAGAAGAGGAGCAAACTAAGTGGTACAAACTATTATAGTCTCTACATAAATTTAAAAAAGGCTCATGCATTTAATAATTAGATGTGGCTGGACAGACTACTAAAGGAGAAAAGGTCCGCAGAGGTATAAAAGGAACTGCGAAACTAATCAACTCAGGAGAGTCAACCATACCGTTTATTAATTTATCCATAAAAAGAGTATTAAGAAGGGTTCTACGGTTTACTACGGTCTACTACTTTGGTTTACAGCGAGAAAGATAGGCCTTATAGCATAGTGTGCTATAAACCAAAAATTGGGATCGAGCCAAAAGATATCGGGAGAGGTCACTAGGATTCCCGGATAATTTGAACTTTTTGAACAACCTAAGCTTAACATTTTTAGAGTTCATTAGCTTAGGTGAATGCCACACAGGTCTATTTTTGTTACTATGACAGGAAATGGGAACACATTGTGTAGAAATAGAATTGAGAGCATTATGTCAAGATTCTTAGACATGTACAAGTTAGACCAGTCGAAGTCATTAATATGCTTTTTTAAATTTCGAAAATTAGTTTTTCGGAAACAGTATGAGGCAATAGACGGACAAGCAGACCAATTTTTTCGACAAGGAAAGTCATTTGATAACCAATTGAAGGATGATAAGGGTCCTCAAGAAGTGAAAGAGGATCGATTCTAGATACCAGCGTATTAGAAGGATCCTAGCAAAAAATCAAGTCCAATTGCTTACTCAGAGAGTTTTTAACAAAATTGATGGGATACTGACAATTCAAGCATACCATCAATAAATGGCACATATCAACAGAAAGATCGGAATAAGGAGGAATATAGGAGACTGTTAGAAATAAGAAAATTCCATTCAAATCAATTTTTACACAAATAAATTCAATATCTACAGAGTTAGTAGAAATAAGTTCCGAAGGTAAGGCCCAGCTGACTGCAATAAGAACGCCGCCACCACGACCAGACACACGGTCACGTCTAAAAACTGAAAAGTTATTACCTAACACTTCGGAATCCAAAATGTCAGGCTTAAGCCACGTCTCGGTTAATACTACTATAGAATAATTGAAATCAAAGCTACTAAGAAAAAAACGAAACAAAAACGTTTAAATTTAAGTCCTCTAACGTTTTAATACGCTAGATGAAAGGGTTCTAGTTTTTTGGGAGTGACGAAGGTGTTAGGGAAACTGGATGCCGATTTTTTTTCTTCGCCGTAAACTCCTTAACTACAACATGCTCTGGCCAAAAATCTCCACAACAAATAAGCTCGAAGAAGCAAGGGGGAAGGCTAATTTTAAAAGATGTGATCTCCCTAGAATACGAAAACTTGAATTTATCCACAGTTAAATTTGAGACCTGTATTTTCGAATTAATATACGATATTACATCTTTCAAAGTAAGATCAGGTGCCAGTCTGGAAACAAAGACTTGCTTCCTCTGCGGAACCCCCACTAAAAGTTTAGAATTCACATCAACTGGGGCAGAAGAATTAGCCTCCGTAGTTGGTGGAATCCCAACCGCCATTGGATGAGATATATTCCTATCCAGAACGGACGAGCTGGACGCTACAGGTAACGGACTAGGTGGGTTTTTTGAATTCCCAGTGGCCAGTGTGCAAGCATTAGGAGCTGCCAACATTTTATTGTTAGCAGACCTGAGTACCGGCCCAGGGGACACAAAAGAAGTCAGCTGTTTAGTTATAGTTGGAGTTGGAGGCCCATTTGCCGGGACTTGGAGGACACGCGAACAATTCTGCGTTTCCAAGCCAGACTTCTTACGCTTTGAGCAGTCCGATAGATGACGTGCTTGCATTATTATGAACAATTTGTTGTTGGATTCAATGGAATATTAAGATTAGAGATTTTAAGTGAATGTATGCGACCAGAGTTACCACCCGACTAGGGTTGCCACCTTTTCTTTTTCAATTTCGTCTACTAGGTACAGGGTATCCCAAACTCGGCCGCGCCCGATTTTAACGTTCGGCTTCATTTGTCGTCTTCTATTGATCCACAGCTAGTGCAAGCTTTGGGGTTCTTACAGTATTGTGCCAGATGAGCCAGCCGTCCACAGTTGCGGCATCTTCTAGGGCTCGGTATGAATGGGCGAACTTGCGTTAGCTCGAAGCCGATTTTTATTGAAGACGGAAGAGCTAATGTGTTGAAGATCAAAATAATCAGACCGGTTTCAGTTTGGGTTTCTTGAGATTGTTTCATGATTTTTCGCAGTCTACTACATTTTGGTTTTCATGTTCATGTCTGCTGATTTCCTCGGGGATTAAGCGGAGGTCGTTAGAGTAAATATCAACTTTTGTAACGTTGAGAGAACTGTGCTCGGAGATGGTTACTTTGATGAAATTGTCAAGTGATGTATGTTTTATTAATTTTTGTGCCTGAGTGAGGGGTTTTTTTTGATTAGTTTTGTGCCATTGGGAAGAGAGTCAAATTTTTCGACTTCACCACTACAGACATTGTCTATGACTTTTTTGATCAAGCATGGATTTATGTTTTCGAGGGAGTCGTTGGTATTTGTTCGTGCTATTACTAGGTACTTAGGGCTGTTCAGGAACGGAACCTGATCACTAGTTCGTAAGAAATGAACTTCACATTAGTTCGTAAGAGATGAATAAAGTTCAGTACGCAATAACACTTGAATCAGTGTTGACCATAATTGCGGCATACGAGTATGTGTGAATTCGATTAATCGAGAGTTACAATCGGCACCGTCACCAGTCCGATCGTGAACGAGTTACCACTTCGGGTGTACCCCATTGGACTCTGGACAGCAGCAATATTCATTACAACGGGATTGGCATTCAATACCACAGAAGAGGCATTTTTCGCGGAAACACGGAGCAGAACAGCAACGTTATACATACACATACACACACACATACATACACACATACATATACAGATAGATATACAGATAGACGGATAGTTGAAGTTGAAGCTTTCTTTTTTGATGCTCCGAATTTGTGTTGTTTTTCGCGGAAGTTTCGCGGTACCTGTAACCAGAAAGTGCTTTAGTGACCGGCCCAGGGGTGTCGCTACATACCTGGATAGGAAACCTCGCATCTGACTGGAGTCTGTGCCCTGGTTGATACCTGAAAAACTTCGGCTGTGGCTCTATAGATCAAGGAAGTGGGTGAGAGGGGCGGTTTTCTGCGCTGCCCCACTTTCTTCTTTTCTCCTTTCCACTTCTTCTAGGAAGTCACTACCGAATTTTTTTGCGGTGAACACAGGTGATCAGCTGATTAGCATACAACCCTGCAAGTAAGCTGAGACCGCAGCTGAGCGACCAGACAAGTAAAGACCCGAACCGAAACTGTTCATCCGTGACACAACCCATAGTGTCGTACCAGTTATCTTTTGTCCACGTGACAATTTGAACTTTGCGTACGTTAAAAAAAAAAAAACTGTGCAATCAAAAAATTTTGTGCATTACGAGATAATTAATTAATAAAAGAAAAAAATAAATAAATAATAATAATAATAATAATAATAATAATAATAATAATAATAATAATAATAATAATAATAATAATAATAATAATAATAATAATAATAATAATAATAATAATAATAACAATATTAGCAAGGGATACTACGGAATAAGAAAAAAAAATAAATAAATAAAATAAAAACAAATTCAAAATCTAGCGCGGACTCGGGAATAAAGGGCAAAAGATCACGGAACTGATCGAGCCAAACCCCCGCCCGAGCA
>JBAMCM010000595.1:0-45303 GCA_037075145.1 Scaptodrosophila latifasciaeformis | reverse complement strand
CAAGAATCAAATATTCTTTTATAAGGTAGATAGACCAGATTATAAATTTTGTATACCATTCCCCACATATCATAGTCACACAATTCACCGCCATGAACACAAACCCGACGAAGCACTAGCCGACTTAATCCCTCCGTAATTAATGGCATTCACACTTCCGAAGATGTCACACTTTAAAAATATCAAATGTAGATTCTCACTATCAGTAGTAGAAGATCTGATTAACGAAGCACGGCAAGAAGACGAAATACTAAAAACACATAATAGGGCTCACCGCAGTACAATAGAGAATAAAATCCAATTATCAGAAAACTTTTTCTTTCCCAAAATGAAACAAAAAATAGATTCTTTAATTAAACAATGAACAATTTGTAAAGAAGTCAAATACGACAGGCATCCTCCTTAAAGAAACCCAAATACCAGAATACCCCGGACACACATTGCACATTGACATTTACTCTACAGAAAAACACCTTGCGCTATAGAATTATAGAATCAAAAGAAATAGAACACATATTTAAAAGAAGCAAAATGCCATACCTATCAATTGAAGAAATTATGGAGTTTTCTGAAGTTTCAATAGCTCGCAATAATACAACACTTGTATACATAATTAAAAAACGGAATATAGAAGAAACCGAATATCAAAATATTTTTATAAAGCCAGTACACTTGTACACTTAGAACTAAATGAAATATTTGTTTTTGAAAACCAAATCTATGGCATTCCAGAAAATTGTAAAATCGTTCAGAACATATTGTATTCCAAAGCTAATTAGAAGAGAAAAAGCGCTGTGCAGTTTCAGCAATGCAGGCCACGTACCAGAAATAGAAGAGATTGGCAACGGGCTCATACTACTAAATAACTACAAAGGCAATCTGACTTGGAATTGCACAGAAAGACGAATAGAAGGCACATACCTACTGTAGATAGCGAATGACTCGGTGAACATCAAAAATAGGCTCTTTAGCAACCTGGAACTAACCATCATAAAACCAGTAGTACTCGCCATAGAAACTACACCCGACCTCCCCCCCTAAAAGAATCCCGACAATAATAAACCTGCACATATCCACCACCACCCCAAATCACCCTTCCCTATCCACCCCCCATCCTCCCCTACATACAACAGGAAAAACCCAAAAACCCACACCCCCCCAACAACACCCCAACAACCAACACCACAACACCACAACAACCCACGACACAACAACAACAAACAACAAACATAACACACTACCACCTCCAACCCCCTCCCCCACCCCCCCCCCCCCCCCCACCCCCCCCCACCACTCCCCACCACCACACCCCCCACCCCCCCCCACCCTCCCCCACACCCACCAATATAAACTAACCAACTTAAATTTTACTCTAATAACTTTATACCACTAGTTTACACCAATTATTATTTCGTTTTTATCAAAAAATAACGCGCGCCCCCAAAAAAACCACCCACCACCCCGCACACCAACACTTACCAACAACACTCTCATACCAACCAAACACCACCTCATCACACACCCCCCCCCACCACCACCCCCTACCCGCAAAAAAAAAATATCTCCACCCCGCAACACCAACCCCTTATTTTTTTTTTTTTGTACCCCCCCAACCCCCCCCCCCACCCCCCCCCCCCAACCCCCCACACCAACCTCCCCCAGCCCCTTATTTTACCCCCCTAGGGGTTAAGAGACACCAAAGAGAGATCCCCCCCCTGAACCCCCATCTACTATAACTAACACCATTTTAATATAAAAACTAACCCACACAAGAAAAAAAAAAAAAATTATTAATAAAAAAAAAAAAAATTTTATAAAACATAAGTAATAGTTAAAGTGTGTAAAACATAAATAAAAAAAAAGATCACCAAGGTGATAGAAAATACTCCAATCTTGTGATTCCTAAGGACCCTCCAAGTAAAGGAGAATACCTGATACTGATAATAAATCAAAAGAAAACTTAAAATTGAAATTGAAATTGAAAAAAAAAGGTCTTAAGGTACCAATCAAAGAAAATAATTCGAGGCAGTAAATACAATCATTCCGAGAATCGACCATTTGTCCGAAACACAGAAAATCCAAACTGGCAAAAGTACTCAAATCTTTCCCGAATCTTTTCGCTGATCCCAACCAAAAATTGACCTACACAACTAACGTAAACGCAACAATTCGAACCTCGTTCGACACCCCTGTTTACTCTAAGTTCTATCAGTATCCAATGACACTGAAAGACGAAGTAAGCAAACAGATAAAAGAAATTTTGGAGGACGGAATAATTCGCCCCTCTCGCTCCCATATAGTTCACCATTTTGGACTGTACCCAAAAGGGCAGATGCCTCGGGAGAAAGAAAATACCGTATGGTAATCGACTATAGAATACAAAACAAAGTAACGATTGCAGACAAATATCTAATTCCGGTGATAAATGAAGTACTTAATCAACTGGGTGACAATAAGGTATTTTCGGTCTTGGACCTGAAAAGTGGATTCCACCAGATTCCATTAAAGCCCTCTGACATAGAAAAGACAGCATTCTCCGTGAATAAGGGAAAGTAGTTTACACGATTACCATTCGGACTAAAAAACGCGCCTGCGATTTTCCAACGTGCATTGGATGACATTATCCACGAACATATCGGTAAGATATGTTTTATTTACATAGACGATTTTATCATATTTAGCAAATATGACGAATCTCATTGCAAAACTTAGAAAAAATTTTCCATACTTTGCAAAATGCCAACATTAAATGCCAAATGCGAATTTATGAAGAATAAGGTAGAGTTCCTCGGTTTCGTTGTTTCCGACCAAGGAGTCGAAACAAACCCGAATAAGGTAGCAGCAATAGCAAACTTTCCCTGCCCAAAAACACTGAAAGATCTAAGATCTTTCGTGGGATTTATTGAAAATTATGCTAAGCTAGCAAAGCCACTTACCGCTCTTTTAAGAGGAGAGGATGGACACGTGTCCAAAAGAATGTCGGCAAAAAAATCTATCACGCAAAGAGGCGCTAGAAGCTTTCAGGAAACTAAAAAACAGTCTCATATCAACAGATATAATTCTCCGTTACCCAGACTTCAAGAAAGAATTTCAATTAACTACTGATCCGTGCAACTTCGCACTGTGTGCAGTCCTATCTCAAAACAACCAGCCAATTTCGTTTCTATCAAGAACACTTACCAAAGCTGAGGAAAATTATGCAGCAAATGAGAAAGAAATGCTGGCAATAATTTGGGCTTTTAAAACACTCAGAAATTACCTGTACGGCAAAGCAAAGGTAAAGATATTCACAGATCACCAACCATTAACGCACTCTCTGAGTAGCTAGAATGGTAATGTGAGAATCAAGAGATGGAAGGCATATCTGGCGGAATATGATAATGTAATATGTTATAAGCTAGGGAGGAAAAATGTAGTGGCTGTTGCACTTTCCAGGATACCAAAAGACCAGATTAATTCAAAGGGATCAACACAACATAGCGCAGAAAGTTCAGGACTCGAACTAATCCCGAGCGTAGAAGTCCCCATAAACGTCTTCAAGAATCAAATATTCTTTTATAAGGCAGATAGACCAGATTATGAATTCAGTATACCATTCCCCACATATTATAGACGCAGAAATCACCGCCATGAACGCAAACCCGACGAAGCACTAGCCGACTTAATCCCTCCGTAATTAATGGCATTCACACTTCCGAAGATGTCACACTTTAAAAATATCAAATGTAGATTCTAACAATCGGTAGTAGAAGATCTGACTAACGAAACACGGCAAGAAGAGGAAATACTAAAAACACATAATAGGGCTCACCGAAGTACAATAGAAAATAAAATCCAATTATCAGAAACTTTTTCTTTCCCAAAATGAAACAAAAAATAGATTCTTTAATTAAACAATGCACAATTTGTAAAGAAGCCAATTACGACAGGCATCCTCCTTAAAAAAACCCAAATACCAGAATACTCCGGACACACATTGCACATTGGCATTTACTCTACAAAAAAACACCTTGTGCTAACCGCAATAGACAAATTCTCGAAACATACCCAAGGTAGAAATATAGAATCAAAATAGATAGAAGACATTTGAAGAAATTATGGAGTTTTCTTAAGTTTCAATTTTATACATAATTAAAATACCGAATATAGAAGAAACCGAATATCAAAATAGTTTTATAAAGCCAGTAGCAAAAGATAAAACAATTGTTAGGTATACTTTAGGTTAGACATTTAGATGTTATATTTCAATTTAACAAAAAAAGAAAAAAAAAACACCCACAAATTATTTAAATTAATTATAAATATATATATAATAAAATTTAAATACCGGTTAAGATAAGCAAAATCGTAGGAAGTATATCGAATAAAATACTAGGAATACCAACCACTAAGCTAATCAAACTCCCCATTCGATTATACTAGTCATTCAATCAGAAGCTGCGCAGCCGCACTAGCGACTGAGTTTTTTCTTTGAGTTTGCACCCAACCACATGTGTCACAAAAAATATTAAGAACACAAAAAGAAAGTGAGAAATTAAAATCTGTAAATTGTGAAGGCATCCAATACGGAAATTTCGAGAGCGAGCAAATTCAAGCTACCCAACAAGAGACAAAGCCAAACGGGTAATTATAGGGGCTATGGTATAATTCAGAAGAACAAATAATTAAAAGAGTGTTCATAGGGCCACTGACGGCGAAACCTGAATTGGATAAAAGGAAACTATCAAATAGCAGTGCAGACTAAGGGAACTCATCCTAAAACTTCCAATAAATATCTAAAAAAGAAATAAAAAATCCCAACGTTATCTTCGGGGTGCCGAAGATTACAAACTCTTTTCGCAGTTGTTTTTGTCGTAAGTCACATGAACGTGGTTGGTCAGTTAATAGGGCCGATTTGGGTTTGTATGGCAGCTATATGATATGTAGTGAGATTTTAATAAAATTCAGCACAAATGCTTATATTTATGTACGAAACGTCTTTGTCGAGTTTGAAAAAGATGGTACCTATACGATGCTTACAAAATTTGATAAATATAGCCGCATCTATATAAAACATACGAATGCTAAATTTGAAAAGGATCGGATAATAAATGTGCGAGTTATTCCCTAAATCGATTTAGGTTCGTATGAGTGCTATATGATATAGCGGTCCGATCCGGCCGGTCCGACAAAAGTGCTGCCTAGGTAAAAAAGGAGGCTTTATACCAAGATTCATCAAGAATAATTTTAAAACTGAGAGAGTACTTTGTATAGAAACAGACGGACAGACGGACAAGGCTATATCGACTCCTCTAGTGAATCTAAATATTCTAGATGTAACTTTTGTGGGTCTACGATGTTTTGTTCTGTGCGTTATAAACATAAGAGAAAAATAAATGTTGGGCTAACAAGCTTTTTTGATAGCACTTGGTCGAATTTTATGAAATAAAACACAAGAGATATTTCTTATTTCAGTTTACAATTTAATTTGGTATCGAACTCGAAATTAATTATTCATAGTTTCAAAATTATAAGTGCTGGTTTAGATTTTATGTACAATATGTTTACAAGCGAGAATGCAGGTATGCGAGAGCGTATGTACGCGTTTATGTTCGAAAATATGTATGCGAATTAGTATATGGTTGCGAGTTAGTATGCGTAACAAACGAAAACAGCGCTAGCTGTGCGAAAAGCCAGAGTGCAAGATGAAGACTAACTGATCAAAACAAACGCACAATTGACGCATGCATTATGCAGTGTTAGAAATTAATATTGCAAAGAACAGCTGTTCAGGCGAGAGGCGCCAAATTGAACAGTTTAAATATTTATTTATTTACTGCTTAACCGAACATACTCCCCCCGTTGAACGGATGAGCTTCAACAGAATCCTTAAGGGAAAGCAGGCACAGCTTATTGATAGCTCGCTTGATGTAGGCGTTGGTTATTTTGAGTATTGCCACTCGAGAAACACCATCAGATCCAGAGATTAATTCCGTCACTCGTGCCAGTGGCCATTTAAGCGGAGGTAGATTTTCATCCTTGATAAGGACGAGATCATCGATGGTCAGTTCAGGCTTCAGTGAGCGCCATTTGGAACGCTCTTGCAGGAGGGTTAGATATTCTTCTCGCCAACGAGACCAAAAAACTTGCTGTATGTAGGACACCCGTTGCCAAATATCCAGTCGATTGAAATTAAAAAATGGGCAGGTGTCAAAACATCGAGATCTTCTGGATTTTCTGAAATTGAAAGTAACGGTCGAGAATTAATTACTGCCATAATTTAGAATGCAAGGGTGCAGAGCTCTTCGAATCCTAATACAGCCGATCCTACAACTCGATAGAAGTGGTGTTTTGCGGTTTTTACTGCCGCTTCCCAAAGACCGCCAAAGTGAGGTGAGCGAGGTGGGATGAAGCGCCATTCGATAGTATCTGCCAAACAAAATTGCAGAACTGTTTTCTGATGATCATTACTGAGGAAGAGGTTTTTCAATTCAGCGAGTTCATTTCTTCCGCCGACAAAATTGGTAGCGTTATCAGACCAAATCTGACGTGGCTTTCCTCGAGTGCAGATGAATCGTTTCAGAGCATTGATAAAAGCTGGAGTTGAAATATCCTTGACGAGCTCAAGATGAACAGCCTTTGTGGCGAACCAAATTAAAACGCATATGTACGATTTTACAGGAGCCTTGTTGCGAATTTCCGGTTTGTAAAGGAATGGACCACAGAAGTCGATACCAGTCTTTTCGAATGCTCGGATTCCCTCAAGTCGCTCTTTTGGCAGATCAGCCATTACGTACTCTACCAAACGCGGCTTGGCTTGACGATTTTAGAGACCGTTTTCCGTCCGCCGACTGGCCAGTATTGGAGCCGGATGGCTGCCAATAGCGCTCGGGGTCCAGCGTGGAGGTTTTTATTGTGGAAATGAGTAATGATTGCAGCCGTGATGGGATGCAATTTAGGCAATTTAATAGGATGCCGAGACTCGTAGGGAAGAGTTGAATTAGTGAGGCGTCCACCAACACGAAGAATGCCAAATCCATCCAGAAACGGCAATAATGATGAAATGCTGCTAGAGCGCTTGACCACACCTTTCAACTTTATGTCTCTTATCTCCTCATGTTGACAGCTCTTCTGAATGTTCCGATAAATGATCAGAGAACCAAGGTAGATGTGCCAAATCCGGAGACCAGGATGTCGAATCCCATGAATGAATTTGTAGACATATGCAAATACCCGTTGAATTGCAGGAAATGAGTTTACGTATTTGCATTTCACTATTGGATCAGCATTAGGATCTGTAATTAACAGAATTTTTCGACGCAATTCCAAATTTGGTTTTTCTAGTAAGCAGGAAGCAGGCCAGCTTTTGCTATACCCAATTAGAAATTCTGGACCAGAAGACCAAAGCGTTGATTCAAGTAGCTCATTAGGAGTGGCACCTCTCGATAGAATGTCTGCTGGGTTTAAAGCTGTTGGCACGTAATGCCACTTAAAATCAGAAGTGAGTTCCTGGACGACAGCAATGCGATTGGCAACAAAAACATTGTAGCTTGAAGACTCATCTCGTATCCAGGACAGGCAATTTGATGAATCCGACCAACAATGAAAGGGTCCAGAAAAAAGATTCATCTTCACTTATGAGTTGGGATAACAAAACAGCAGCGCAAAGTTCAAGTTTCGGTACTGTAAGCGTCTTTACCGGAGCTACCCGGGACTTCAAACATAAGAGTCTTGAGATGGAATTTTTTCCCTTTGAGACAACATATATGCAGGCGCCGTAGGCATTGATACTTGCATCGCAGAACCCATGTACCTCTACTTCGGAATTTGGAGCAAAAACAAAACGAGGAAATGAAATACGCTGAGCGTAACTGAAGGTGTTTCGAAAATCCTGCCATGCGGTATCCAATCCTAGTGGTAGACTTTCGTCCCAATCCAAATTAGCCTTCCACAACAGCTGAATAAAAATTTTAGCCTTTAATACGACAGGGCCGATTAATCCGAGTGGGTCATAAAATCGAGCGATTGCAGATAATATTGTTCTTTTGCATGTTTTCGAAGTTTGTTGAGCGGGTACAAAAGAAAAAAGTAATTGATCTGTCGTAGGATCCCAAGCAAGTCCCAAAGTTTTTGTAATGTCACTTCCATCTTCGAATTTCAAAAATGACTCTTTATCTTTTTCGGGAATTCCATGAAGAACGTTACTGTGGCTCGAGCACCATTTCCTCAGTTCAAAACGACCTTTAGCGAGAATGCCTTTAGTTTATTGAAGTACTTCTATGGCTTCTTCTATAGATGACGCACCAGATATAAGATCATCTATATAGAAGTCACGACAAAGAATTTTGGCACCAATAGGATATGATAATTGCTCATCTATGGATAGTTGCTGCATTGATCGAACAGCAAGAAACGAAGCGGGTTTTGTACCATAAGTTACTGTGTCCAACTTGAACACACTGATGTCAGACTGAGGAGAATCTCGCCACAATATGCATTGGAGATAATTATCTGGAGGGCTGACTCTAACACAGCAATACATTTTTCCGACGTCTCCTGTAAGATCTATGACAATTGTGTGGAACCAATTTGAAGATTGAGGATTCCGTTTACTTTGGACCTCAAGACTTACTTCACTTAGTTGTGAAACAGTAATGTTTTTCTTTGTAAATACAAGGCCTGTACGATCGGACTACTATGCCATCTAGAATTTCCCCTATGTTTATCGAATAGATTTGGAATTTGACTGCTGCCTCAGGGCTGTAAAGATGGGACTATATTATTTAGAATATCCCCTGTAAGAGCAACAACAAAGGTGCGAAAGCGAATTAAAATGTTGAAGAGTTTTGGCTGAATTGTGGGTCCAGCCATCAAAATGTCATTCAGTGAATATCCGGTACTGGTTGTTATGCTTTCCTCCTTTAGCACTCAATGATGAGGCAAGAAATATTTACAAAGAGGCCGTTTTTGCGGAGATACAGGAGACATATGACTTAAATCCAAATATTCCTGAATGAATGCGGCATACTGGGACTTCAATTGTTCATTACGCTGAAGCCTCTTTTCAAGCAACAAAAATCTCCGAAACGCCTGCTGATACGAGTATTCTCCAGATGATAACCTTTTAAAATGTTCCAAGAAATGCTGTTCGCAGCCAAGTTCTTCCTTTGTTGACTGGATGGCAAGTACTTGAACACTTTCAATTTCCCAAAATCGGCGAAGTACAGCATCGATTTGGTTACTGGATTCAGATTGGACTTCAGGCAATGCACGTTTTGCGACAAGGGAAGTGCCGACAGAAAGCGAACCACCTCCTACTACGATCCATCCAAGTGTTGTTTTTAGAATTAGAGGCAATCCAGGTAATAAATTGATTTGGCCGACACACAGAAGCTCATAAAACAAGCTAGCTCCAATTAGGAGATCGACACGCTGCGGCTTGTAAAAAATGGGATCAGCAAGACGAATGTTATCTGGTATTTTCCAGTTCGAGGTATTGAGAGGGACACTGGGCTGGCTATCAGTGATGACAGGAGCTAATACTGCCGAAATGACGGTCGAGTAATCCGAATTTTGAGATTGCAAATTTACATCAACACAGAATCCATCTGTAGTAAACGGAGAATTTCCTAAACCAGAAATTCCTTCCAAGGATTGCCCTTTCTTGATTTGCAGCTGTTGTGCGAATCGAGAAGTAATTAAATGAATTTGGGATCCAGCATCCAACAAGGCACGGCAGGGAACTAATGTACTAACGCGATTTTTTACTAAAATCATTGCTGTGGCGAGTAGCACAACATCATTGCTGTTATTATTAGCTACAAGAGAAGTGGAGACGGCTGGCGTCGAAGCCATTTGAGAGTTTGCAACATTCGAGTTAGAAGAGCAAGGTTGGGAATTGTGATAGTCATTTAAATGTAACAAGATCCGGAGTTACAATTTCGCAATACATGACTTTTTTTCAGGCAGTTGATACACAAGCCAAGTTTCTTGGCTTCATTTAAACGAAGTGAAGGCGACAAATTCCGAAATCCAGGGCATCTTTGAATTGTATGGTCATGATTTCCACACAATGCACAGTCAACAGGATTCTGAATCGGGTTAGTGACAACTAGCGAGGTTTTTGTTGGGTTAGTTTTATATGTCTTTCCCACCTGAGAGCCAGGCGTATATGTTGACATGGCAAAATCCACGCTTTCAAGCGTCCTGCACCGCTGCTCCAAGAACGTGGCTATTTGCTCCCACGATGGAATCATATTTTTAAATGATGGATCTTCGAGCTTCTCTTCCCACCTTGCTTGAGAGATTGGGTCCAGCTTCTGCAATAAAATTTGCACGACGATGCATCCAGCTACTTGTTTCATGTTGCCCAGACTGGTGAGAGCACGAATGTGTGCATTGAACTTATCAGAAAGTTCTCGAAGTAGTCCAGCCGAGCCATTTTCCACTTTCTTGAGCCCCAGCAAATTAACGAAGTGTGCCTGAAAGACTAAACGTCGATTATCAAAACGTTTTTGTAACAAATTTAATGCGACAGAATAATTAGCCTCTGTTATTTCCAATGAACGTATAGTGTCCACCGCAGAATCCTTTAACGAGAGGCGCAGGTGCTGGATTTTTTCAATGGTTGTTAACTCCGGGTGATTATCAATCACTGTGGTAAACATTGAGTAAAAATCGGCCCACTCAGTGTAACCACCAGAAAACGTAGGCAATTTAATTGGCGGTAGGGCTGGTACAGCTCTAGATCTAGCTACAGCTGAGACCGGGGGTATCGGACTACTAGCTGCAGTATTGGGGTCCACCAGAAATGTAGAGCAAGCTGGCATAGTTGCGTTACGCTTGGCAATTTCACGTTGAACACAAGTGCCAAAGGTAACCGAAAGATCATCAAACGATTCACGCACATCACTGCCAATTTGATCGAAATCAAGTCGTTCCAGCGCATTGTGGGCTTCTTCGAATGCAACTTCTATTTTTTGAATCCGTTTTAGAGTTACTGACAAGTTGCAGTCGTCCGAAGCTTCAATAGAAGATTTGCTAAAGTTTGAATGCAATACTTTCGAACTGTCAAGCAACGATTTTGATTTTCTCTTTAAAAAGAGCATCTGGTTTTCGGCATCATTAGTGGAGCCTTCCATAATAAGCGAGAACTGTACTTAATGTACCGTACGATAAAGTCAATGCACTTGCACAGCAATTTAAAACAGCCGACAAGAGAATAGAAATAACTAACAGTTAGAACGACGATAACTGTGTTTATTTACCGACAGCGACAAGTTTGGTTCAAGCACAGCAATAAAAAAGCGATTTTGATTTAGGCAAATTTAAACAACAAGTGGTGAAACTAATCACGTCGGGGTCACCAAAATGTTGGGCTAACAAGCTTTTTTGATAGCACTTGGTCGAATTTTAAGAAATAAAACACAAGAGATATTTCTTATTTGGTATCGTACTCGAAATTAATTATTCACAGTTTCAAAAATATAAGTGGTGGTTTAGATTTTTATGTACAATAGGTTTACAAGCGAGAATGCAGGTATGCGAGAGCGTATGTATGCGTTTATGTTCGAAAGTATGTATGCGAATTAGTATATGGTTGCGAGTTAGTATGCGTAACAAACGAAAACAACGCTAGCTGTGGGAAAAGCCAGAGTGCAAGACGAAGACTGGTGATCAAAAGCAAACGCACAATTAACCGTTAGAAATTATATTGCAATTAACAGCTGTTCAGGCGAGAGGCGCCAAATTAAACAATTTAAATATTTGCTGCTGAACCGAACAGTCTTCAAGAATCAAATATTCTTTTATAAGGTAGATAGGCCAGATTATAAATTTAGTATACCATTCCCCACATATCATAGTCACACAATTCACCGCCATGAACACAAACCAGACGAACTACTAGCCGACTTAATCCCTCCGTAATTAATGGCATTCACAATTCCGAAGACGTCACACTTTAAAAATATCAAATGTAGATTCTCACAATCAGTAGTAGAAGATCTGATTAACGAAGCACGGCAAGAAGACGAAATACTAAAAACACATAATAGGGCTCACCGCAGTACAATAGAGAATAAAATCCAATTATCAGAAAACTTTTTCTTTCCCAAAATGAAACAAAAAATAGATTCTTTAATTAAACAATGAACAATTTGTAAAGAAGCCAAATACGACAGGCATCCTCCTTAAAGAAACCCAAATACCAGAATACCCCGGACACACATTGCACATTGACATTTACTCTACAGAAAAACACCTTGCGCTATAGAATTATAGAATCAAAAGAAATAGAACACATATTTAAATGAAGCAAAATGCCATACCTATCAATTGAAGAAATTATGGAGTTTTCTGAAGTTTCAATAGCTCACAATAATACAACACTTTTATACATAATTAAAAAACGGAATATTGAAGAAATCGAATATCAAAATATTTTTATAAAGCCAGTACAATTGTACACTTAGAACTAAATCAAATATTTGTTTTTGAAAACCAAATCTATGGCATTCCACAAAACTGTAAAATCGTTCAGAACATATTGTATTCCAAAGCTAATTAGAAGAGAAAAAGCGCTGTGCAGTTTCAGCAATGCAGGCCACGCACCAGAAATAGAAGAGATTGGCAACGGGCTCATACTACTAAATAACTACAAAGGCAATCTGACTTGGAATTGCACAGAAAGACGAATAGAAGGCACATACCTACTGCAGATAGCGAATGACTCGGTGAACATCAAAAATAGGCTCTTTAGCAACCTGGAACTAACCATCATAAAACCAGTAGTACTCGCCATAGAAACTACACCCGAAGGAGAATACCTGATACTGGTAATAAATCAAAAGAAAACTTAAAATTGAAATTGAAAAAAAAGGTCTTAAGGTAGCAATCAAAGAAAATAATTCGAGGCAGTAAATACAATCATTCCGAGAACCGACCATTTGTCCGAAACACAGAAAATCCAAACTGGCAAAAGTACTCAAATCTTTCCCGATTCTTTTCGCTGATCCCAACCAAAAATTGACCTACACAACTAATGTAAAAGCAACAATTCGAACCTCGTTCGACACCCCTGTTTACTCTAAGTTCTATCAGTATCCAATGACACTGAAAGACGAAGTAAACAAACAGGTAAAAGAAATTTTGGAGGACGGAATAATTCGCCCCTCTCGCTCCCCATATAATTCACCATTTTGGATTGTACCCAAAAGGGCAGATGCCTCAGGAGAAAGAAAATAACATATGGTAATCGACTATGGAAAACAAAACAAAGTAACGATTGCAGACAATTATCTAATTCCTGAGATAAATGAAGTACTTAATCAACTGGGTGACAATAAGGTATTTTCGGTCTTGGACCTGAAAAGTGGATTCCACCAGATTCCATTAAAGCCCTCTGATATAGAAAAGACAGCATTCTCCGTGAATAAGGGAAAGTACGAGTTTACTAAAAACGCGCCTGCGATTTTCCAACGTGCATTGGATGACATTGTCCACGAACATATCGGTAAGATATGTTTTATTTACATAGACGATTTTATCATATTTAGCAAATATGACGAATCTCACTTGCAAAACTTAGAAAAAATTTTCCATACTTTGCAAAATGCCAACATTAAATGCCAAATGCGAATTTATGAAGAATAAGGTAGAGTTCCTCGGTTTCGTTGTTTCCGACCAAGGAGTCGAAACAAACCCGAATAAGGTAGCAGCAATAGCAAACTTTCCCTGCCCAAAAACACTGAAAGATCTAAGATCTTTCGTGGGACTCTCCGGGTATTACAGGAGATTTATTGAAAATTATGCTAAGCTAGCAAAGCCACTTACCGCTCTTTTAAGAGGGGAGGATGGACACGTGTCCAAAAGAATGTCGGCAAAAAAATCTATCACCCTTGACAAAGAGGCGCTAGAAGCTTTCAGAAAACTAAAAAACAGTCTCATATCAACAGATATAATTCTCCGTTACCCAGACTTCAAGAAAGAATTTCAATTAACTACTGATCCGTGCAACTTCGCACTGTGTGCAGTCCTATCTCAAAACAACCAGCCAATTTCGTTTCTATCAAGAACACTTTCCAAAGCTGAGGAAAATTATGCAGCAAATGAGAAAGAAATGCTGGCAATAATTTGGGCTCTCAAAACACTCAGAAATTACCTGTACGGCAAAGCAAAGATAAAGATATTCACAGATCACCAACCATTAACGCACTCTCTGAGTAGCATATCTGGCGGAATATGATAATGTAACATGTTATAAGCTAGGGTGGAAAAATGTAGTGGCTGTTGCACTTTCCAGGATACCAAAAGACCAGATTAATTCAAAGGGATCAACACAACATAGCGCAGAAACTTCAGGACTCGAACTAATCCCGAGCGTAGAAGTCCCCATAAACGTCTTCAAGAATCAAATATTCTTTTATAAGGCACATAGACCAGATTATGAATTTAGTATACCATTCCCCACATATCATAGACGCACAAATCACCACCATGAACGCAAACCCGACGAAGCACTAGCCGACTTAATCCCTCCGTAATTAATAGCATTCACACTTCCGAAGATGTCACACTTTAAAAATATCAAATGTAGATTCTCACAATCGGTAGTAGAAGATCTGACTAACGAAACACGGCAAGAAGAGGAAATACTAAAAACACATAATAATGCTCACCGAAGTACAATAGAAAATAAAATCCAATTATCAGAAAACTTTTTCTTTTGCAAAATGAAACAAAAAATAGATTCTTTAATTAAACAATGCACAATTTGTAAAGAAGCCAAATACGACAGGCATCCTCCTTAACCGGAGCTTAAAGAAACCCAAACACCAGAATACCCCGGACACACATTGCACATTGGCATTTACTGTACAGAAAAACACCTTGTGCTAACCGCAATAGACAAATTCTCGAAACATACCAAAGGTAGAAATATAGAATCAAAAGAAATAGAAGACATATTTAAAAGAAGCAAAATGCCATATCTATCAATTGAAAAAATTATAGAGTTTTCTTAAGTTTCAATAGCTCACAATAATACAACAATTTTATACATAATTAAAATACCGAATATAGAAGAAACCGAATATCAAAATATTTTTATAAAGCCAGTAGCAAAAGATAAAACAATTGTTAGGAATACTTTAGGTTAGACATTTAGATGTTATATTTCAATTTAACAAAAAAAAAAGAAAAAAAAACACCCACAAATTATTTAAATTAATTATAAATATATATATAATAAAATTTAAATACCGGTTAAGATAAGCAAAATCGTAGGAAGTATATCGAATAAAATACTAGGAATACCAACCACTAAGCTAATCAAACTCCCCATTCGATTATACTAATCATTCGATCAGAAGCTGCGCGGCCGTACTAGCGACTGAGTTTACAAAAAATATTAAGAACACAAAAAGAAAGTGAGAAATTAAAATCTGTAAATTGTGAAGGCGTCCAATTCGGAAATTTCGAAGGCGAGCAAATTCAAGCTACCCAACAAGAGACAGAGTAATTATAGGGGTTATGGTATAATTCAGAAGAACAAATAATCAAAAGCGTGTTCATAGGGCCACTGACGGCGAAACCTGAATTGGATAAAAGGAAACTATCACCTAGCAGTGCAGACTAAGGGAAGAGCATAGCAAGACAATTCATCCTAAAACTTCCAATAAATATCTAAAAAAGAAATAAAAAACCCCAACGTTATCTTCGGGGTGCCGAAGATTACAGACTCTTTTCGAAGTTGTGTCTGCAGTAAATCACATGAACGGGGTTGGTCAGTTAATAGGGCCGATTTCGATTTGTATGACAGCTATATGATATAGTAGACCGATTTTAATAAAATTTAGCACAAACGCGTATATTTATGTGAAAACGTGTTAGCCGAGTTCTGAAAAGATCAGTCAATAAATGTGCGAGTTATTCCCTAAACCGATTTAGGTTCGTACAGCAGCTATATGATATAGTAGTCCGATCCAGGAAAAATTTGGTACAATTATCTATCGTTATACAGAACGTACGCATGCCAAATTTAAAAAGGATCGGATAATAAATGTGGAAGTTGTTGCCTAAACAGATTTAGGTTCGTATGACAGCTATAAGATATAGTCATCCGATCCGAAAGATTCAAAATGGTGTACTACCTAGGTAAAAAAGAAGGGTAAGTACCAAGTTTCAGCAAAATAGCTTTTAACACGACGGAGTAAATCGCATAGAAACAGACGGACTGACAGACGGACAGATGGACAGACGGACATGGCTATATCGACTCCTCTAGTGATTCTAAGTATTCTAGATGTAACTTTTGTGGGTCTACGATGTTTGGTTCTGTGCGTTACAAACATCAGAGCAAAATGAATAGACTCCTTTTTCTTCGAAAAGAGTATAAAAATAAGATCAGAAATAGGAAATTTTTTGTAAGAGAAACAAAGTGCAATCAAATCAAAGTGACCGCCACTAAATACTTCCTACGTCAGCACTGCACCAAAGGCAGACTATTCATACTCCCTGCAGTAGAACGAAAAATAATCAAAATTACAAAAAACTTAAACAGACACCTGAAAAAAAGAAAAGGAAAAAATACAAAACAAAAGACAAAAGAGCTACAAATACAAGTATTTGTTTCCACTTAAATTTTGTATTTAACTTTTAGTAAATATTAAAAGTTAAAGTTACAAGAAAGAAAAAAAAAAAAACATCACTCAAATGGACTAAACCCCAAAACTCCCTCCTCTTCCGAGTACCAGCATCACCGAGGAGGCCTCATCGAGATCTGGCCTCCTTTCAAACCACCTTTCTTATTACAATTAATATGCGATAACGTGGAGCGGCGGATCGCTGACGCTCTTAGTTGAGTGTAACTTGGCCTCTGCTTTGTCGCTTAGTTTCGTTATTAAAGCAAGTACACATAACAGTGATCTTTTTTTTGTTGTTAAACCTGGAGCTATTTATAGCTTTGCCTCAAAGCTGACTAAACAGCTGTTTAGTATTTTTGGTTCTTTTTGTCTTTTCCTTATGCTAATGACTACACAAACAAAAATCACGCAAACAAACGAGATTCTAGTGGAGTAATAAATAATACATTCTTATTACGGCACTATTGAAGGCACTTTTGTAATTCAAGTTATTTTTATCGGCAGTCTATTGCTTTATTGTACATGCAGAATCATATAAACCAAATTAAAATTTAAACTTTATGTAAATCGTGAAATTATGTAAAATCAATCATTAGAGTTAGAATACCTTTTGGAATAATACCTTTTTGAAAACAAATAAGATAAAAGAAAAATGAAGTGATAAGTTTTCTTATTTTCCCTAGCGTGGAGTAGGGAGGTGTACAATTCAATACAAATATGGGAGGTTGTCATAATATCAGCGCGATCAACCTCAAAGGCAGGGTGGGCTTAGCAGCGCGAGTGTTAACACCTACACTCAAGAAGCTTGGCAAATCTTTCTTTTTTTTCCTTTTTCTCTTTTCATTCTATCTTCTATTAAATATAGACAGGTGGGTATCTAATAATGTGCCGCAGAACCCCCCCACAGGCTGTTTCACTAGTCGCGTCCCAAGCGGCCCATCATTATTAGACCCTAGCCGAAAGTGGATTCCTGTAGATGTTATCTGATAATAGAGTATGGGGACATTACATATATTCATGGCGCCCAACGTGGGGCAGGCAGAAACAATTCTTCTGTTTCGGCTTGTTCTATCTTCCTTTCTTTTCTTTCTTTCTTTTCTTGATTAATAAAAGGACTTTGAGGAGATACTAACCGTATGGTAATGAAGCATCTTTTGAGAGTATTGGAGGTTGGCATTTAGCATTGGTGAGGTATGCTCTTTATTGTTATTTTATTAGAATTTCTTTCTATCTTCCTATATTCTTAACCTGGGTTCACAGCCTTAGAGTTTTATTCGTAAATTATTAACAGTCAATAACTTATACTGACCCTTAATAGGGCTTTATTCTCGAGGGCGTGAATTTTCTTTTAGCTTCCATTCTTACTGTGAATTCTGATTAACTCATCTATGGGGCAATCTTTTGGTTTTGTACCGAAATTGGCATAGTTAGAAAAAGTCAGTGATTCAATTTTCAATGCCTTCTATGTTTGGATGCGTCAATCCTGATCACTTGTTTTGAATATAAATTATGTTGCCAACATAGTCGGTACGAGGCAAATGAAAAAGAAAGAAAAAGAAAGTTTCTCATAGTCATATTAGTGTGTATTGAATAGGGTACGTTTTTTGTTGTATGAAAAGAACAAAGACAAAGATTAAGTGAACATAGACTGACTAGGTGTCGAATCCCCACAGCAGGCCTATGCACTGAAACCTATTTGCTTATGGTTAGTACCCGTACATGTTAAAAAAGATTCGCATTAGTAAATGACAGACGAGCCTATCAAGTACGCATTCCAACTAGATTTTTCAACAATTTCTATTCTATTTGTCTTCATTTTGTCAAGTTTACATAATAACTTTAAATCATTTTAATCATTTTAATCGATCACGCTGGGGAAAAGTTTTGCTTAGTCTTGGAGCTTTCTGTACTAGTTCTATTTAAGTTAGAACTAGAATTTATTTACGTAGAGAATTTTGGTATAGCCGCCTGAAAATGAGTCAGCAGAATTTAGATATGTGTAACCCCGAAGCAACACAACAGACCGAGGGCATTGTGGTGCCGAATGACTATGGGTGTGTCATCTGTGACAAGCCACTGTTATCAGACGAGAAATGTGTGATTACAAGTTGTAATCATATTTTTCATGTACAGTGTATTAGCGAATACATCATCAGTAGTTAGTATATGGGTCCCCGAAACCTCTTGAATGTGAAAATTAAAAAAATGGACTGCTAAATGCCGCTAACTCCTCCACCAGCAACCCAATTATGTTATCCGCCGCGAAATGCGGCGGTAACAGCGAGGCGCGAGCTAGCGCGCCGAGCTTTTTTTTTTTTTTTTTTTTTTAAATGGTCTTCTGGAAATGAGTTTTGGAGAAAATAGGTAAAAAAAATATATTTTTAAAAGAAAAATAGGTGGCGTGCTTAACTGTATACATACAAATATTATGGTTAGTCAATGTTGGTACGATCGGTAAATACATGTGGACAAGGATAGATGGCGTTTCAGAGGATCACAAAGATAGATGGCGTTTCAGAGGATAACAAGCAAGTGCATATGAGCAAAGAAGGTTGTGTACCTAACTGTATCCATACAAATATTATGGTTAGTCAATGTTGGTACGATCGGTAAATACATGTGGACAAGGATAGATGGAGTTTCAGAGGATCACAAGGATAGATGGCGTTTCAGAGGATAACAAAAGTATGCAATGAAAATTATATTTTTGAAAGAAAAACAGATGGCGTTGTGAAGTATGAGATCGATAATGCATGAAATGCTCTATTGATGTTATTGAAGGGAGGGCTATGTGCCATCTATTGCTCATATCTCTAAACAGTTTAACGTAATAGTTGAAAAGATAGGAAAAGGATTTTGGGTGTGCAGGTGAGTAAGCTATATTCGTCACTGATATGTATTCTACTACCCTAATGCATTTGATTTTTGAAAAAAAAACTCATTTCCAGAAGACCATTTAAAAAAAAAAAAAAAAAAAAGCTCGGCGCGCTAGCGCGCGCCTCGCTGTTACCGCCTCTATTAGCGGCGGATAACATAATTGGGTTGCTGGTGGGGGGGTTAGCAGCATTTAGCAGTCGATTTTTTTAATTTTCACATTCAAGAGGTTTCGGGGACCCATATACTAACTACTTGTGAGCTGCAGCTACGGCTAACACTCTACCAGCAGTGCTCAAGTGTGCTCGCCCAATGTTTTTTGTCCTATTTCATTTTGACATTTCAAATCTATAACCATAAGTTTTATATTTTATGAGTGCTAAGGTCACAAGCATTGTGTCCTTTTACGAAGTAGTTTTTTACCTACTAACCGTATTGGACTTCGGGCATAGAGGAACAAAAGAAAGTGAGAGCACAGTCTTACTTTAGACATTATCAGCATCGCCTGTTCGCTAGCGCCAGCCTCGCATCAACTTTACCCGCTCAACTTCGTTCCCACCAGCATCACTATCGCCTGTTTCTCCAGATCCTACATAAACTGCTTCACCAGCTCCTTCGCCAGCTCCTGCATCGACCGCTTCGCCTGCTTCAGCAGCTCCTGCATCGACCGCTTCGCCAACTCATCCGCTTCGCCAGCTCATCCGCTCCGCCAGCTCATCCACTTCGCCAGCTCATCCACTTCGCCAGCTCTACCGCTTCGCCAGCTCATCCACTTCGTCAGCTCATCTGCTTCGCCAGCTCATCCACTTCACCAGCTCATCCACTTCGCCAGCTCTACCGCTTCGCCAGCTCATCCACTTCGTCAGCTCATCCGCTTCGCCAGCTTCAGCATGAATTCCAATCCCAATGACATTTCAGTGATATTCGTTGATAGTCAAGAGGATCCAATGTGGTCTACAAATGTGGAGACTGCTACACAAAACATATCAGTGGACATAACATATCAAAACATATCAAACATAACATATCAAAGCGTCATACCCATTTCATACCAAGGTATGATTCCGGCGAAAATCTTATTTCTCCCGACACTTACGACCAAGTATTGGAAGAACTAGGATACGATGAGGAACAGCTACTTAATATAGCAAGCCAAAGGAAGCTGTATGAAATATTTCAAGAGGTAAATGAATATATCGCGGAGGACAAAAAGCAAAAGGAAAAGGATGCAGTTGCTGGATTTTACAAGGACTCTGTAGATGACGACATACTTTTCCAATTTATGGAAGAACAGGAAAAGATGGACATGAAGAACGAAGACGATGAAATGCTCATGGCAGCACTGGAGAATGCACTATATAATGATGACGATATACTCATTGCCGCACTGGATGATGACTGTGACGATATGCTAATGGCAGCAGTGGAAATAGAAAATTTGTAGTTCTATTATATTTTAAATCATTCCTTTAATTTAAACAAAATAAACAATTTTAAAATTAAAATTTCGTTTTTTACTCTGGACTCTTTAGTTTTGTTAAATTTTATTAAACATAGCATTTGCATACGTATTTGAGAGGATGTCACAGAATAAAAAATTCGGAACGTTAAACTCGGGCGCAGCCGAGTTTGAGATACCCTGTACCTGTAGGGAGCGTAAATCAGTATTTCTGACAAAATAATAAAAATACCATCTGATATCGATTAAATTTTGCACAATTGATTGGTGTTCTAAAGCACGACTTATTCCCAAATTTAACAGAGATATCTTTAAGACCAAAGAAATTACGACGTTAAAACGATTTTTGCACTTCCAAGAGGCCATACGGAAACTATATATTATGGTCGTCCGATCAGATTAAAACTTCGCTTTTTGGGTTATTACAAAAGAAACTATCATATGGTATTTTTGGTTGCGATTCGTGCATAAAAAACCCGATTTCTGACAAAAAAAAAAAAAACGGAGTTTTTGTCCGATTAGCCCTATGGGAGCTATATGATATAGCCATCTGATTTCAACAAAATTTTGTGCTATTCAAAACTTATACCAAAAACTGTCTTGTGCTTAATTTGGTTGCGATTGGGTCATAAATAACCCGTTTTCTGACAAAAAAACACAGAAATCGGATTTTTTGACCGATTAGCCCTATGGAAGCTATATGATGTAGATCTCCAATTTTATTAAAACTTTGCACAGCTGCTGAGTATTTTTAAGTTCACATTTTTTCTTAATTTGAATAAAATATCTTTAAAGATAAAGAAATTATGACGTTAAAACGATTTTTGCACTTTCGATCGGCCCTATGGGAGCTATATGATATAGTTGTCTGATCAGATCGAAACTTCACATCCTTATTGCGAACATATAAAAACTTCTAACTGCAAGCTTTCGTAATAATATGATAGCAAACAGAAAAGTTATGGCCTATAAACTTTTTCCTTTTTGTTGAGGTTGTTGTGGTTTTATTCTTTTTATTCCGAACCTAAATCGGATATTAAAAAAATATAATAAACTTGATCTAACCTGCAGAACAAATGATTATTAGCAACAAACCGGAACTTTCTAGGCCTTACCATCTCTGAGAACGAGGTGTTCATACAGACGGACAGACAGACAGACAGACAGACAGACAGACAGACAGACAGACAGACAGACGGACATGGCTAGATCGATTTCTCTAGTCACCCTGATCATACATTAGGTAACTTTGGGGGGTCTCTGACGTCTCCTTCTCTATGTTACATACATTTGACAAACTTAATATACCCTTGTACCTTTTTAGGTACAGGGTATAAAAAGAGAGTTTTCTCTCTATAGTTTATTTTAATGGCTCATCCAATCAAAACAAAATCATTCAAGAATAGATCCTACTATACTGCAAATGTAAAAGAGGAAAGAGTACACGAATTGAGGCTTGTGGGTGGAGTTACAGTCAATACCCAAAAATAAGAAGTGTAGCCTACCAACCTGTGATTCTGAAAGCTAAAAAGAGAACACAACAAATAGGGTTTTGTCTGAAAGATGAAAAGGGAACATAACAAGTAGGGTTTTGTGGGAGGAGTCACAGTCAACATCTTGAAGGTATATAAGACAATTTCATTGTGATTTTTATTTAGAACTAAAATATCAGCGAATCATTAACAAGCGTGGAAAAAATCAACCTGAAAATTGGATCATTTATTATTATTTATTATTTTTATATTTTCCTGCAGTTTCACATTCTGTTTGTTTATAGGCCTTCGTAGACAAGCTAAACACAATAGGATCTCCTATTGGTCAAGGGTATACCAAAGTGGAAAACCTGATTCAGGGTGTGAAATATTCTATTACGGACTGCAAGCTAAAAACGACTGAGTTTGGTGAAAAGATAGCATTATACCTGCAGGATGAAGAGAGAAAGAATCTGTGGATATTTCTACCTAAGCACTATGTAAAAATTTTTCCAGCGAAGAATCCTTTGAAAAAACTTAAGGAAAACGATATAACACATGTAATATATAAGGGGAAAGGAGACAGTAGATACCACGCAGCGCATTTTGAATTTGTTTGTTCAATCTTATAGACAATAAATACATACAATTTCGATATAAATAGTAGTTCAATTATTTAACGAAATTCAGTCGCACTTTCGATTTCAAAAAAAAACATGTTCGCTGAGACCATAATTAAATTTTTAAACCAATTCGAGGACATGATATTCGACGAGCATGTTGAGAGGTTAAAATTCCTGAAAGAGAGAATTGAGAGCTACCAGAATTCACGCAGGAAACTGTCAGTATACGGAGAGCATTTGGATACCTGTCCGTGGTCAAAAGACGATTGTCAGGACGGTCCAGAAACTTGTGGATGCCATCGTGTAGCCAAATTCAAAAAGGAGGCATCAAAACTAGTGGATAAATATTATAGTCTAGAGCACCGTCTTCGCAATATTAATTAAATATTTTGTATAATTTTAAAATAAAATAAAACAAATTTTGAATCATTTAAATCTATATGCTTTTTTATTTTTATTAAAAAAATATTACATTTTTTTGAAATGAGATTTTATTGATCTTAAAATTAATTTATCATTAAATATAAAATTGGTTTTCCTGAATTTGTTAAGAAAATAGCTCAAAGACTTTTTCTTACTTTTAAACAAGCCATATAACATGCAGTAATGACCACAGGTGGTAGATAAGTAGCCTTGAATTTGTTGCTTATTATAGCTAAATTTTTTAGCATTTTGCTTTAAAAATTGAAGAAAATATTTGTTTTTTGGATATCGCCCATAAGAATCAAAAAATTCAGCAGTATTGTTTTTGCTAAAGTAAAATGCAACCCAATGGGTTCCTGGCTTATCAGAAGGATCAGTATTTGCTATGATAAGGGCTGGTTTTGTAAATTTTAGATTTTTCAATTCATCCGATGGGAGAACTGCCTTTAATATATTTTTTGTTGAAATGTTGCTTTTCATTAATTTTTCTATTTGTAGCGTATTTATTATGTTTACATTAATAAAGAATTTTCATATTTCTGTGTTTATCTATATCTAGCATTGAATCGTATTCACAAAATACCAAACAAGTTACTGCTTCAGCTAAAGGTTCAGCAAAGCGTCCCTCAATTCTTATCGTCCCTTGTGAAATTAAGTTAGAGCAAAGAGTTGTATTTGAATGATCTGCTGTCAAATCGAAGGCTAATATAAAAGTATTCGTATCAAACATGTCCTTTGTAATTTGAAGACCTCTATCATAATGCTTTATACCATTCGCTTTAAAGAGCATATTGTATGCTCGTGAACTTTGAACGCAATCTTTGTTTGAAAAATCAAATTCTAATGGTTGAGATGGGACATGTACTCCATTCACAAGAAGATTAAATCTTTGTAATTTAAAGTTCTCAAAGTAAAATGGATCTAATGATCGGTTGCCTGAATATGCTCTATTTTTAACAATACAAAATGCTAGAAAATTAGGTATTTGACCAATAACTACATTATCGATTGATAATGTATTGTTTCCTGGATAGAGAGTAAATGCTTTCACCTCTACTTTATTGTAAGGATATAATGCTGATTTATTTTGAATAACTCGATGATGCGCTAATAGAATACTAGGGTTTATGGTAACATGGTTCATGAATAGTTGTGCTTCTAATATTTTAAGCGAGGATTCAGAGTCCGACTCTAACAAATAAAATGCAGGTTTTTCTAAGTTGAATGTTATACGTAAGTCTACATTACTTATTAATAATTTATTCTGATTAAAAATATCCCCATGTACTTTTCCAAATAATTCTACTTTATTGCTATTTTGAAAGAGGCTCTTGATTGAGACACTGCCATCTAATAGGTTGCGGTGTGAAGACATTCGTGGGTAATATCCTTGTGTAGCTAAATGACTTTCGCTTGCATCGCTACCATAATTTAATATTGTTTGAATATATGATCTATAATGATAGTTGTTATCACTTTGTGATATTAAAGTATTGTTTAGGTATACAGATGAACTTCTAAACAAAGAATGTAATATATTATTGACTACGCTTGTGGAACTTCCGGTCAATTCGCTATTTTTTCCATCTCTTAGTTGAACGACTAGTCTTAAATAGACGCTAGATAAATCTCTAAAGGTTTCTCCATTTCCCAAGCACACGAATTCAATGCTGCTTGCTCCATCTAAAGATGCGATTGGATTGTATGTTACCTCTTCAGTTCGAAGAACAGAACTTTGTATGGGGTGCGGCTCAAATAAATCCAATTCACTTTTCATACACTCTATATGATGATGATTCATTTTTTAGCTTTTGAAAATATATCTTTAACATTTGATTTTATTGATTTTCCTTTTTTAGTGCTTCGCTTTGCTTTCTTAGTTGTTGAATGAGTCTTATGTCTTTTAGTTCGCTTCCTTTTATTCTTTTTTCCAGAATCTTTTTGTGTTTTTAATATTTTATTAATTGCTTTATTTGAAAGATTTTCCAGCGCCATTCTACTTTGTTCTTGAAGTATATTATCCAATGGTTTTCGTCCAAAGTCATTTATAATACCTGACCCGTTGCAATAGCTTGATTTTTAATAGCATTAAGACCAGAAAAAAATAGTGGTTTAATGTATTTTAAAAGTCCACTAAAAAAATTTCCAATTCCTCTCCCGTGTTCTAGGGGCACTATACAAATTTCCAATGTGACTTATTCCTGAACCGCTTTGGTTACTATAATATTCGTGATAGTGTTTATCCATGCTTGTATCTGTGTGTCTGACTTGTTTTCTTTAAAGTAGCTGTATTTATAGTATTCCTGATTTCCTTTTGAAGTGAAGAGTGACATAATTTGGTGTTGCTGATGATTCGAAAGATAATTTTTGTCCTTGTAAGTTGGTGATTAAAATAGAAATATCTCTAATATAACTTATTTGAAGCTGATAGTATTCAATTTTTGTAAATTTAATGACTTTTTGCTTGCCATCATAAAACAGAACTTTAAGACAGCGTATATTTCGATCTCCAACACAGCGTGGTTTTATTATGTCGGTATAAATAAAGCATACTTCATTATTAATTGAATCGTTTTGTATATCAATAATACCGGCTTTTTCATCATAGTATGCATAAGGAGAGAGGAAATTGCTTAAAAATATTTCTGATATTCCGACTTCCCAGTCTTCACCAACTTTATCGAAGATTTGCACCATATTAGTAAAACTCGATTTCACATTTTCTGGGTAAATATTCATAGAATTATTACTAATAATTGTAGTATAAAACTGATTGCAGCTACTCATTTTAGTCGTACGAAATCCAGTTCAATTTATTTTTTCCAATTTGTATTGAACGATTTCTTAAATTTAATCTTCGTAGTTGGGCTTTTTCTTGTGCATAACTATCACTTCGAATATTGTTATGTGACTGTTTATATTTCTTGAGTTTGTTCTCGAGTTTTTTTTCGAGTCTTATTTGTTTTTTTGTTAATGGGTCTCTTGATGCTTTATATTTTTTTGTTGTTTGACTATTAATTTCACCATCAGAAATCGTTGAAAATGTTCTCTTACTCATCGATTCTCTTTTATTTTCAATTGGCTCTTTTCTTAAAATGTCAGGGAATTTTTCTCTGACTTCATCTGTAATCGCTTCCAAGAATTGAATTTATAGAGCGCTTTGGACATGATATAAAGCGAAGAATATTTTTATACTTTTTCATTATATTCATTTGTTTTCCACTCAATTTATGATTGCCTTGCAATGTATTAAGTACAATTTCTATCGCTGGAGCACAATATTGCCTTGCGTAATTTATTATTAGCCTTTTTCAAAACATAGAGCATATGTTTGTGATCCTTTAATCGTTTCAGATTCTTTTTGTAAACCATTTTCGCTAGTATCACAAAAACAATATGCGTAAAATGGGTTAAAAATGTTTGTTCTGTAGCGAAATAGATCGTTGACGCGTTGGGTGAGATCTATTAACAAATACCCATGTGGTTGATCTGTTACATCTTTATATATACTCATTAATTCAGAGGGATTTTCAGGATGTATTTGTCGAGCAAGATAATAAAATTGGAGTTTATATCTTGGATTCTTAAAAACCACAATATATTTTGTGTTTAAAGATATGTCTCTTGTATGCGATGACTTATGAAAAATGTTCTGGGTAACCACAATAACAGATAAATTCCTATGATGTGAGCCTTTTGTAAAGAGTTCACAAACATTTTTATTAAAAGCACCCATCATTCAACTCGTTTTCGATTTCCTCAGGAATTCCTTTAAAATATTCAATATTTTGGAAATTTGGCTTGGCATGATCTTCTGCATAACACCAAATTACTCTATTAATAGCAACATTTATTAACCTTTCTTTTAATTTCAACAGGTTTTCTAGAAATGTAGTTTTTCCTGAACCGGATGGGCCGCTTATAAGCATAGTAAATGGATGAATAAATTGTACAATCATTTTATTACTGTTTATTCTATGTATTCGTATATTTGATAATTTGAATTTTCCAGATACACAAATAACTTAAATATATTATTTAGGGCACATTTATTTTTTATATGCTTGTGTATTCTACAATTTGTAAAATAATTCGGAAAGCGGTTCAAGCTCATTCCAATATCTATATCAATGATATTAGTAGTAATATATTTTTGTAAAAATTCTTTTTTTGTATTTCCTCGAACAATAATTGTTGAGAAACTATGTATCGGCAAGACACAAATAATGAATATCACCTCCGGACCAATCCAAGCCGTTTATATTCTGTTGAATTTTAAGTTGAGTGCACCTAGTTTCTTCAGTAAGTTCTTTGACATCATAGGGCGGCTTGAAATAGAAAAAATTCGGGATCACGGAACCAGTCTGCATGTATACCAATTCTTTTACGAAAATTTGTTTATTATTTCCATACACATATTGAAAGTCGACTAGAACGCTAGTATCTCTATTAACTTGAACCATTTTAAATCAAACGCAACTTGAATACTAAATGATATCACAATAATGACTTCCCTTATATAGCAAGTAATTTCTATGATTCTCTCAGTTTTACAGTGTTTCTTGAATAAAATGGAGCTTACAAAAAAAAAAAATAATAATAGTAATAAAAAAAAAACAAGACGATGAAATTGTTTTTGGTTTTGAATACTACATTTTACATAATTTAAAACTAAAATGTGGATTTTCTACAAGTAGAAAACTTAAACCAATCGTCTGGCTTCAACAAAATAATAAAAATTTTATTGGATTCGAGAAGGAGGATTGGATACAATTACTCACCTTCAAGGAATATATTCAGCTCAGACTAGATCAATTTGAGTTTTTAATGCCTGACAGTATTTATGAACAACCCATGCTTGACTCAATTAAATGTAGTTTTAAATATCGTAAAATTGATAAACAGTGTGTTATGATATTAAATCAGTACGGTAACAAAATTGAAATGGATTGTGATGTTTGGCGATTGTTTATAAGATTAGGGATTTTTATTACTTCTTTTTTATGTTGGAACACGTTAAAAAAAATATGATATTCAATTGAGCGATTTAGATGGTCCTTTCGATCGCGATATACAAATAGATTTAACACGCTTATGCTTTGAAATATCAAAAAAGATACGTAGTCAAATAAAAACCGATGTTAAAATATATAAGCAAACAGTATTAAAAAGGTTGTAAGACTATGAATAAGAAATAAATACAATAAAAATATGATTAAAAGACAAATTGTTTTGGAAATTCATAAACCGGCAAGAAGATCATTTCAGAGACGAAAATTTGTTCAAAAAGGTATAAACGATACCTGGCAAATTGATTTAGTTGAAATGATTCCATTTCAGAAATCAAATAAGGGTTTTCGATATTTACTTACAGTAATTGACACATTTTCGAAAAGGGCTTATGCAGAGCATGTTAGATCGAAAACCTCTGATGAGGTTGTTTAAGGCTATGCAATTTGTTTTTAGAACAGCAAAAATTTTTCTTAAAAACATTCAGTCAGATCAAGGAAAAGAGTTTTTCAACATAAAATTTAAGCAATTAATGGAGAAACATCAAATAAATCACTATCATACATTTACACATTTAAAGGCTTCAATAAAAAATCTTATGTGGAAAATGTTCAGCTATCACGGAAATTATGAATGGGTTAGTAGGTTACCAAGTCTACTATCTAAATACAATAATACATTCCATAGAACAATTAAAATGAAACCATAACATACCAAAGGTATATCCCCGTCATAAATTGAATGTAGGAGATTCAATAAGAATTAGTAAGCATAAAGGCGTATTTGTAAAAGGATATGAGCCCAATTGGACTACAGAGATATTTAAAATACATAAAATCAAATAATCGAAGGGTCTTTTTATGAACCTGAACTTCAAAAGGTTAAAGACAAAAATGCATTTTTGGTTGAAAAGATAATCAAGAGAAGGGGAAACAATCTATACGTTAAGTTGTTAGGATTTGACAGCACTCATAATTCTTGGATAAATAAATCAAAATTACTGAAATAAGAAGTAGTGTTAATACAGGAGCGAAGCGTTGAATAACTCAGATAATGGATAAGATAAAAAGTATTATAAAAAAAATGAAGCGGAGTCAAGCAAGGTTTCATATACCAAGCTTCTTTATTGTAATTATTATGGCAGCGATACACATACTGAGAATAATTGTGCTAAGAAACGAGATCAGGAGAAATGCTCACAAAAATGATGCTTTTATTGATTGAATGATACTTTATCATAAAATTATTATTATTCCAATATCAATATGTAAATAAAAATCTTTTAAATCAATTTAATAAATATTTGAGTTTTTTATTTTATTCTTCAATTACATGCTTAAAATATATAAGTGTAAAATATCAATATATAAATAAAATATACAATATTAAGATTATTTAAAATTGTTGAGTTATAATACATTATTTGGCCTTATTTTATAATGCCCCCAAGCTAGAGTACTAATCCCATTTTCTTCTATAAATCTCTTATCATCTTTATAATTTAAACTAACTTTATTAACTATTTCAGTATACAGTGTATGATTTCTACTTCTAATGACTCTTTGTTCACCATAAAATGTTTTCCTATTTCGTATACAATCGATATAATTCTCATGAGTCAACTTTTTTATTACCGATTTTTTTACTCCTTTTATTTTTTTTGTTTCACCCTCACCTTCAACAATATATGAATAGGCTTTTGCTTTGATACCTGCAAATGACTTCATAATTTTACCACCATTTTCATCTTTCATTAAGCCTATTTCTTTGTTGTTCGCAGGTAAAATTTGAAATCTATTGCTCGGATCGTAATTTGATGTATCAAAGCGATGCGGATTATTTTTTATTATATTGTAAAAATTATACGAGGATGACAGGATAAAGGAATCTGTATCCATATAAATTATTTTAGGCGAGGGTTGCCGCTTGCATAGGAAATTATAATAGAAGTCATACATTAAAGTTTTAGACAGTTCTAGAACTGAAACTCCAATATAAATTGGCTTATCATAAAATATTTCCAATTTATTAAGTTCAATTGCAGCTAAGTCATTTTCAAAAAGTTCAACACTATGGAAATTTGGCTTAGCCACTAACTGTCTAAAACCTTGGGAATTACGTGTAGACTCGTACCTTTGAACCACTCTCACATCTCGCCTCTTCTCTACATTTTCCATGGTTTTTCCATAAACAGCATTATTCATTAATTTAAAAAATTTTTTTCAAAATCATTATTCGCATTTTTTCTGCAATTTGTATTTAAAATAATATATGGTTTTAACCAAAATTCCTGTTTGAAAGTTAAAACTCGGTGAATTTTTTTTTAAAATCAACCCCTGTTGAATTGCTAATTGAAATTGTATTAAATTAATAATATATTTTTTTTTTTTATTTTCCAGGTCTGCTATTAGTTTTATTTGTTTTCCCCCAGGTGGTATTTTATTTTCAGGACAAAATGGAAGACAATTATGTTGATCATGGATGCTACTTGGATAGTCTAGGTCAACTTCTAAAATATACCCATCATCGTTGTCAGCATTAACTGACTCAAACTGAATTTCGTTTATTTGATTTTGACTCAAAAATTTAAAATCGGAAATTGGAAGGTTCTGACTCATAGCCCAACCATAAAGGTTGTTTGCATCAATGTATGATAGAAAAACATTTTCTTGTGTAGGGTCATAATTTGTTAAATACTCATTGTTCGCTTTGGCTAGTCTTTGAGTGCATTGAACTAACCTGCCTCGAATACCAACTTTTAAAAAATTGTAAATATCAGGATCGCTAATTTTTTTTTTTTTTTTTTTTTTTTTAATGTAGACAACTGTTACTATTTTTAATAACTTATACTACAGTGATTCTTAATTTCTAGAGAGTATTTACATATATGCATACTTTAACCTAAAAAGGGAGACTAAAAAATGAATTAATTTAGGAAATTAATTTATATATCTGCGCGGCAGATCTGTGGGGTGAATGCGCTGGAGCCTTCTTCTCGTTCTCAGTCCGCGTCTCCGCGTCAGGAGTTTTCGGGCCAATTGGTTCGGGTGGTTTCCCAATTTGTTTAAGTACACGGTTGCTTGCTTGTTTATAACATCGCCAATCCTGGGTATCTTCAGCTCGTGTTCGATATCTTTGTTGCGGATGTACCAAGCCGCTCCAGAGAGTTTACGCAAGATTTGCGACTGCGCCACACGAATTTTGTTTAGATTCGACTTAGCGGCGATGCCATAAACTTGGATGCCATATTTCCAAATAGGAGCCAAGACAACTTTATATATTTTGGTCTTATTGGAAATTGAAAGCTTGTTTCCAGGCCTAAGGAGCCAAGCCATGCTGTGCGCCTTAGTTTTAAGCCGTCGAGCTACATCCGTTACATGGCGTTGGAATGTTAGTCGCTTATCTAGGGTAACACCAAGGTATTTGTGGGCGTCCGATTGTGTGAGCAGCTCTCCATGCAGAAACACACCTGGTGATGTGCCTTTTCTCAGGGTGTAGGTCACGGAAACACACTTTTCCGGATTGATTGCGATGTTCCAGCGAAGGGCCCAGTTTTCAAATTTTTTTAAATAGATCTGAAGCGTATCAGTGGCTGTGTAGACGCAAGTATCCCTGGCCAGGAATGCAGTATCATCTGCAAAGGTGGCAACTAGCAGGTCATTAGGATCTGTAAGCGACATGTTGTTTGCTGATGGCATGTCGTGCGTATAGAGGCTATACAGTGTTGGGCCTAACACACTTCCTTGGGGTACACCTGCTCTGACTCTCTTTGTTTGGGAGGACAGCCCGTCCTGTACAACTTTAAAGGAGCGCTCATGAAGAAAGCTCTTTATTATCAAAAAGAGCTGAGGGTTTAGCAGTCCTTTAAGTTTGTGCAAGAGTCCTGCATGCCACACTCTGTCAAAAGCCTGCTGGATGTCCAGGTAAGCTCCAACGACATACTCCTTTCCATGGAAACCCTCCAGTACATAGTTCACTACGCGGTGTAGCTGCTCGGGTGTGCCATGCCTGAGTCTAAATCCAAACTGAAATTTTGGAATGGCTTTTTGTACCTCACTGGACTGGAGCATTCTTCTCAGGATACACCTCTCCAGTAATTTGCCAAATGCTGGAAGCAGGCTTATTGGGCGATAGGATTCTAGTTCATCTGCTGGCTTCCCGTTTTTATGGAGCATAATGATATTCGCTTTCTTCCAGGCGTTTGGGAAGTGTCCCAGTCGAAGAGCAGAGTTAAAAATCAGTACGAGGAATAACAAAGCTCTGTGGGGCAACAGCTTAATGGAGCGGTTGTCAATGTGATCCTCACCAGGAGCCTTGTTGTTACGAAGGGATTTAATATCATTTTTCACTTCCGTGAGGGAAATCGGCTTTACAGGAAGAGCCATCTGCAGTGGGGCTTCTAGGGATTCAGTAACCAGTTGCACGTGTCTTGGCGATGCTGTCTCAAACGGCTGGAATCTTTCCTCCAAGTTTATGGCAAAAGCTTCAGCTCTGTCCCGAGGAGATTTTGCCCAAGAGCCATCTGGGTTTCGGACCGGAAATTTTGGCGCAACTTGCCTCTTGAATCTCTTCGTGAGCTTCCAGAGCGCGAAGTTAGAGTTTTGATCAGGAGTAACCCTCTCTAAAAACGAGTCAGTTGCCTCTCTTTTTAGGATGGCCAGTACCTTTCTCACTCGGTTAGCTATCCTCCGATACAGTCTGTCTATGTTTGGGTCATTAGTCCTAATGAATTCCCGTCTGAGCCGTTTCTTGAGAGTTAGCAGACCTATTGCTTCTGGAGAGAGAGAGAGGTTGTTGCGCACGTTGCATTGGTGAACTGCACCGCCAGGAGCTGCAATTAGAGCTGCATCTTTGATTTTCTCAATAAAAGTTTCAACCGCTTTCTCGATATCATTCGCTGTATTTATCTCTGTATTGAGGTTAAAGGCATTGTTCAGCTCGTCCTGGAACAGGCTAATATTCGAACCAGGTGAAACAATCATCGTAGTAGGAGTGATATTATGTGGTGACGATGTTAGCGAGGCGATCAGTGGTAGGTGGTCAGAAGTTAGGTCATATTCTTCGCGTATACATAGTAGACTGCTAGCTATACCCTTGTATAAGAAGAAGTCGATACATGTAGGTACATCCATTGTGTTATACGGGTAGTGAGTGGGTCTGCCTGTAGCCAGAACCTGAGTTGAACTTCCAGAAAGCTGAGCCTCTAGTATTCGCTCTTATGCTACCCCATAGACGGTGCTGAGCGTTAAAATCACCTCCAATGATAAACTTATGACCAAGTTGACTAAGAAGATCATCAAACTCGGAGGAATTCCATGGGAGGCCAGGAGGAAGATACACAGCTGATACCGCAATTTCGCCCAAGGTAGTGGAAATTATTACCGTTGCCATTTGCAAGTGATTCGTTGAGGTCGATTGAAGATGGTAGTGGATCAATCCCTGTTTGATAAGGATACAAGCTCCTCCCCTGGGGCGACCTCCTGGGTAATCTGCTCGATAACAGCTGTAACCTATCATATTGAAGTAGGAGCCGGTGTGTAGGAAGGTCTCTGAGATAAGCATAACATCAATTTCGTTCTTGCTGAGGAATATTTTTAGCTCATTAGCATTTGGGATAATACTACGAGCGTTCCAGGATCCGAGGCGCAGTACACAAGCCATTATATGCGCTGCATCAATGATTTAGAACCTCTGAGATCCTTGATCTCTTCAAGTAGCTCTGCGATGGTTTTTTGGAGACCGGCAATGGTCTGCTGCATTGACATGATGACTTGTGCTAGTGAGCCATCAATTACCGTTTGATTAGTAAATTGAGACTGGCTAGAGTTTGTCCCAGGAGTATGATGTTGATCAGCATCCCTAAAAGTCTGGTATCTTGAGTTTGTGATAGAACTTTGTTGTCGTTGGGAGTCTTTTCCGTCTAAACTCATACTCGGTTTTCCAGGCTTAGAGGCATCAGCATACGAAAGCCCCTGGCGCACGATTGAGTTTGGGATTACTTGTTGCTTGTTGAGGCGAATAGGCTGTGAGCATCCAGCTCGGGACATGGGAGTAATGTTGATTCCACTTTTGCGGCTTTTGAGCCTCTGAACGTATATTTTGCAGCCTTTATGAGTTGCCTCGTGTTTTCCATGACAATTAACGCACACCAGGTCGTCATAGGTTTTTGCCTGCCATTGACTAGAACCAGTCCAATGAGGCAAACTGCATCTAGCACATCTGGGCTCCTTGGTGCAATAGTTTTTGGTATGATCAAAACCAAAACAACGGTAACATTGACGCATATCAATATTTTTTCTCGGCAGTTCCACAGTGATTCTTTGTCGGCCAACTTTATTTATTTTTAGAGCTTCCCGGTTATTAATAGCCTTTTTAATATCTATAAACCAAACGTTTCGCCCAGTGCCCTTGCCTGGATCAGTTTCAGAGGAGCCAATCTGGGATTTCATCTTTGGATTATAGGTGTTCACTACAGTGTGACCTTGGGAGGTGAACGCTTTAAGAATTTCCTCAACAGGAGTAGAGGCAGCCAAGTTACACGCCACTACTCTATAGGCTCTATCTTCAGGGAGGCAGAAGTGAGTGTATTGGAGATTTACTTCGGATAGTTTTTTAGTGATAGATCTGTGGGCATCAGAATCGCGAGCATATATGCGCAAGTTGCCATTGCGCGCAATCTTAAGTTCGTATGAGTCAGAAGATACCGCCGAGTCGAGAAGTCTTTCTAAAGCTGGAACGTCGCTAACAGCAAGCACAGTTATTTGGCTAGGTTTTGGTGGTTTTTTAGTCACAGTAATTTCAGTCTTTCGAGTTTCTACTTCTTGATCAGTTTCGACCGGGATGGGGATGTCCATGCCAATATCGTCACCTTGGCAATCAACTTGGCTTGCAAGTGCAGCAAATTGGTTAGACGCAAGATAGTTGCTGTTAGCTTTTATATTAGCTTTTTTATTAGAATTTTTTGGTGAGTCTGGTAAGCGTCTCTTCTTGGAAGGAACTTTTTGCCAAGAGACTAGAGCTGGTTGAAATGTGGGCAAATTGGTGTTTTTTTCAATTTGTGGTAATAGGCGACTAGTTCCAAATATCACTTGATTGGGATTACTTGCTCCAGTTTGCTGGCTTGAGCTACTAACCATAGGCTCCATGCAAGATGAGAATGGTCCTCCAGATGACCAAGTAGTTGTGCAGCAACTAGCTGCAGTCGAAGCTACTGAGAAAGGAACAGATGCCGTTGTGGAAACATTGGTGGCGCCGTGTGCACAATTAGAGGCATCTTTAGAAGTGCCTTGTGAAGCAAGATCTGCCACAAGCTTTGCTTGCAGCTCATTAGAAGTAAGACCTGTAATTTCCTCCATTACAAAGTGATACTATAACCGTGGTCTGGTCTGTATTTACTCCAACAGATGTTCGACACACAAACAAAAGCTCAAAGTTTCAGCAGTTGAGATCAGACGAAAGCTGAATGTTATAACACCTGGTCGCCACGTGGGCTATTCACATGTCAACGCGGCGGCCAGATACAGGCAAAGTAATAATTTTCACTTTTCAATGAAAGAAAAACACATAAGGCACACTTAGTATTTAGTTTATGCCACAGATTGTGGACTTGTCCATATAAACACTTAATGTTAAGTTTAAACGTTTTTAATCACTCGAGAGAATCACGCCGAAAAAAGAAACGCGTCCGACTCATATGAGAGCTGCCAACTGAGGATCGCTAATGAGTTCTAATTTTACTTTAGTGAACTTAAGCATTGCTTCCCATGATAATGAAGGAGCTGTTACATAATTTATTGGATCTAATGAATAAATTGTCAAACAAATATGCCTGAAATTCTCAAATACGTCAGCTAAAATTAGCACATCAGCCCTTAAATACAAAAGAAGGTAGTCGCGCAAGGTCTGAGCAAAATTAAAATCTTGCACACTGCATTCCTCTTCTGTTAATGAGTTATAAAAATACTCAATAGAAGGCAGTGTGCGCTCATTTAATTTTTCTAAGGAATCTAAATAATCGCAAGGGAAAACTCGCTTCCTACACATTAAGTCAAACTTATCATTTTTATAAATATGACCAAGCAACTTAAACTGGTCCTTATTTAAATAACTAGCTAACTTTTCTAAACTTGAATTTAAAAATCTATTAGAATCTATGAAAACAATATTAAACTTAGATCTATGGTTTTCAATAATTGTTTTTGTTAGAATTGCTTTTAAATTATTTCCTAATTCACTTATAAGTAAATGTATATCATACCTACATAAATTATGAAATACTATTGGGAAAAGGGGATATTTTAACTTAAAACTATCTTTACACTTACTGTGTATTGGTCCCATATAAAAACCAGAAAATGGATTGAAATACTTCTCCCTTCCTTCTTTTTCATTTATAAAAACTTCACAAGCGTAGCATCGTCCATTTTCCTGCTCTTGCTGTTGAGTTGGAGTTAATGCGGTATGAGGTCTACACCAATACATATCATATAGTTTATGACATGTGTTTTCCAACTCTTTGCAGAACTCTTTCATACAATCCTCTCCTGAAATGAGAAAAATATAATTAAAATAACTATATAATACTTTAAAATTTTAAATGTAGACTTACCTTCATATGTCCACATTTTATTCTGTGAAGGTCTATATTTATGTACTACATAAAAGGAAACCGCACATGCTCTATGTTTTTGAGCTCTTGTAAAACTCGGAGTATTTGGGTCGTTCACTGGGTGGTGATATTTCTCCAGGAGTGCTTCAATATCCGCATATATAGTTACGGGGGGTGAAAGTTTTTTGTGTGCACTCGTAAAACGCGTTGTCGTTCCTGGCTTGTGGTAATTGGCAGTGACCTTTCCACATTCCTTTTCGCTGTGAGTTTTATTGTCACTTGTGTAATAATGTTGACAATTATCACAAAATATTCCATTTTTGTTGTTACTCCTTGTAAATTGAAGCTTAGTAAGGCGTTTTAAATCCCTTATCAAAACAAAATGATACAGGCCACTACTCGCATTATAAATTGTGAGCATGTTTATGTGGAATGGTCTTATAGTATCGGCTCTTCTGGTAGGACCAACCACTTTATGTTGGCCATCTAAGCTTCTTTCTAGCGTGTAAATATTGACACTTATTCCTGGATTCAATTTTCAAATTGCTTTATTCCTTTTGTATCAATAAGAAAAGCAATGTCATCGAACCTTAATGTTTTTCCTTGGAATGTTATTACTGAAGAATCAATAGCCAAAACATTGTAAAAACTTGTCCTTGTAAGTTTCCTTAATTCTATCCTTGTCATTCGAGGACAGTTTTTAACTGCGATCGCCGAGAGCACGGACCACTTGAAACAGTAGATATCACTGTTGTGGACGTTTGTGGTTGCGTTCTTCGCTTGAATGTGTGATGGCAAAGCGCAATATGCTGAAGCTGGGATGTTTTCCAGTTTACAAATTGTGGTTTCGAAGTACTTAAACTTCTCGATGGCCCAACCACTATCTTTCTCCTGAAACTCACTCCCGATCAAAGCGAGATTTTCCACCATTGCGGTTAGCACTTCATCTATGTCTTCAATATTGTAAAGACTACCGAAATGCGTTACAAAATGTTTTAAGGCAGTTTGCATTTCATCATTTTCAGTGCTTTTAATATAATCGCTAAATAATTTTAAATTAAATTTGATAGCCCCATATTCGGACAAATTCAATTCCAAAAGTGATCTTAAGTCCTCTTCACAAAGTTTAAAAAACTCATTTGCGCATATTATATTTGTGGCATCAGTGTAGATGCGATAAATTTTGCATGGAAACTTATTGGTTGCCGGTGAAATTATCATAACATTTTTATTGCTGCTCAACTGCTGACATGATGCATCTCTATGTGCAATCGTCCTTTGGTGTATTTTAAATAATGCTGCTGGAACTGTAATATTACAAACGGTGCAATTGATTTCATTGTCATTTTTTTTTATTTTCTTGGGGGCCTGCATTACTTCAAATGCATTGCGAGGACCAGTACATTCATTATAATGCTTATTGAAATCGGCAAGTTTCAATTTTCTTTTGCATTGATCGCATGCAATCAGAGACACTTTAGGTGATGCGTTACGTGGTCCTTTACACTTATTATAGTGTTTAGCAAATTCCGAGATTTGCACTTTTATACTGCATACATCACATGCAATCCTCGATGCCTTTATCCTCTGCATTTCATTAAATGCGTTTCGAGGTCCTTTGCACATGGCATAGTGGGCCATAAAGCCATTAATAGCAAATTTTCCATTGCATAAATCGCAAGTTATTGTGTTCATTTTGAATTGATTCGATGATCTTATAAAGGTGGAGTTGGTTAAGTGAGCGATAGTGGCACTGGCGAAGCGGTTGATGAGCTGGCGAAGCGGTAGAGCTGGCGAAGTGGATGAGCTGGTGAAGTGGATGAGCTGGCGAAGCAGATGAGCTGACGAAGTGGATGAGCTGCATACTTTTGTTATCCTCTGAAACGCCATCTATCCTTGTTATCCTCTGAAACGCCATTTATCCTTGTCCACATGTATTTACCGATCGTACCAACATTGACTAACCATAATATTTGTATGGATACAGTTAGGTACACAACCTTCTTTGCTCATATGCACTTGCTTGTTATCCTCTGAAACGCCATCTATCCTTGTGATCCTCTGAAACGCCATTTATCCTTGTCCACATGTATTTACCGATCGTACCAACATTGACTAACCATAATATTTGTATGGATACAGTTAGGTACACAACCTTCTTTGCTCATATGCACTTGCTTGTTATCCTCTGAAACGCCATCTATCCTTGTGATCCTCTGAAACGCCATCTATCCTTGTCCACATGTATTTACCGATCGTACCAACATTGACTAACCATAATATTTGTATGGATACAGTTAGGTACACAACCTTCTTTGCTCATATGCACTTGCTTGTTATCCTCTGAAACGCCATCTATCCTTGTGATCCTCTGAAACGCCATCTGTCCTTGTCCACATGTATTTACCGATCGTACCAACATTGACTAACCATAATATTTGTATGGATACAGTTAGGTACACAACCTTCTTTGCTCATATGCACTTGCTTGTTATCCTCTGAAACGCCATCTATCCTTGTCCACATGTATTTACCGATCGTACCAATATTGACTAACCATAATACTTGTATGTATACAGTTATGCACGCCACCAATTTTTCTTTTAAAAATATATTTTTTTTACCTATTTTATCCAAGACACTCCACCAACCACCCAAAATTTAGCACGTGCACACACCATAAAAAGTGCTATAAAAGCAACTACCCCCCAGAAAGGTCCGCCAATATGTATTCTACTACTCTAATGCATTTGATTTTTGAAAAAAAAAACTCATTTCCAAAAGACCATTTAAAAAAAAAAAAAAAAAAAAAAAACCCGGCGCGCTAGCGCGCGCCTCGCTGTTACCGCCGCTATTCGTGGCTGGGTTGCTGGTGGGGGGGGTTAGCGGCATTTAGAAGTCGATTTTTTTAATTTTCACATTCAAGAGGTTTCGGGGACCCATATACTAACTACTATCATCAATCATAATGAATGTCCGGTGTGCACAAAATTGCTAGGGCTTCGAGATCTTAAAAAAACACACGTAGGTTCGAGTTCCTCATTCCCTTGCCACAAACTGAGCACTCGGCTAAGAAGACTAGCACAGTGCCAAAAACGTATAACACTCGTAACCAAACTAGTAAGGCTCGAACCATATTGTAAGCAATGACAAAAGGCAAAGTAGGAGCCCCATTACCACAACACAAAAGAGTTGTAAACACTAACCCTAAGCAAAAGCAACCTCAGTCTTCAGTATCTAATAATAGAACGGCAGAGAATACTGCAGTAACTCAAGCTGTGAAAGCAGTAGAGTTTGATTACGATCTGATTCCAACCCGGTTAGAATGCATGATCGACCAGAAATTAGCAACGTTGTCTCTCCGAGGGTCAACGGAAACAGAGCAAGTTAATATGGGTCACGATGAACCACCAAGTCCTCATCAGGGTTCTATACGATCAGTATTCGATGAGAGACAGTCGGTCGATATGGCTGCAAGTTGAGTCCAGATAAAGTAACTAGTATAAACCAAAACTGGAACTTGAAATTTGACGGTTCGTCAAAAGGGTAGAATGCGGGTAGATGAATTTATGTACCGGGTGAGATCTCTCACTCAAGATAGTTTGTCGAGCGATTTTGCCCCAGTCTGTCGAAATTTGCATATTCTACTGGTGGGCAAGGCTCGGGAATGGTACTGGCAGTATCGTAAAGAAGTTTGCGTTATTGAGTGGATGGAATTTTGTACGGCGTTGAAACGTCAATACGGAGATTTCCGTTCGGATGATGAAATAGAGGAAGAAATGAGAGCTAGAAAACAGCAATATGGTGAATCTTTTGATGACTTCTATGATGACGTCATGAAAATAGCATCTGAATTGGTGGTTCCTTTAGAGGAGGGTCGACTAATTCTTTTACTTATTAGAAACTTGCGATTAGAAATTCGACATAAAATTTTATTTGAAGAAATAACTTCGGTGGGACAACTTCGAAAGATGCGAGAAAATCTTTTGGCTGAACAGACTAGCATGATACAAAATAAAAAAAATCCCAACGTTATCTTCGGGGTGCCGAAGATTACAGACTCTTTTCGAAGTTGTTTCTGCCGTAAATCACATGAACGGGGTTGGTCAGTTAATAGGGCAAATTTCGATTTGTATGACAGCTATATGATATAGTAGTCCGATTTTAATAAAATTCAGCACAAACGCGTTTAATTATGTAAAAAACGTGTTTGCTGAGTTTTGAAGAGATCAGTCAATAAATGTGCGAGTTTTGTGCGAGTTTCTCTTAAAACCGATTTAGGTTCGTATGGCAGCTATATGATATAGTCGTCCGATCCTTACAAAATTTGGTACATATATTAATTGCTATAAAAAACATATGCATATTAAATTTCAACAGGATCGGATAATAAATGTGTGAGTTATTCGCTAAACCGATTTAGGTTCGTATGACAGCTATATGATATAGTGATCCGATCCAGGCGAAATTTGGCACAATTATCTATCGTTATATAAAAAACACGCATGCCAAATTTGAAAAGAATCGGATAATAAATGTGGAAGTTATTGCCTAAACCGATTTAGGTTCGTATGACAGCTATATGATATAGTGGTCCGATCCGACCGATTCAAACTAGTGTACTACCTAGGTAAAAAAGAAGGCTATATACCAAGTTTCAGCAAAATAGCTTTTAAACTGACGGAGTAAATCTGATATGTACAGACGGACAGACGGACAGACGGACAGACGGACAGACGGACAGACGGACAGACGGACAGACGGACAGACGGACATGGCTATATCGACTCCTCTAGTGATTCTAAGTATTCTAGATGTAACTTTTGTGGGTCTACGATGTTTGGTTCTGTGCGTTACAAACATCAGAGCAAAGTGAATAGACTCCTTTTTCTTCGAAAAGAGTCTAAAAATCCTGTTTCGGCTTACAGTTCAAAAACAGTAGCCCCAATAGAGGATGATGTTAGGGAGCTCCCACTCCTTAATAACGAAATTGAAATAGAAGCTATTCAACATCCTAATTATAATCCTAGTAAGTGTTGGAACTGCGATCAACCAGGACATCGCTGGCAAATGTGTCTTAAGGCTCGTAATATTTTCTGCTATGGTTGCGGAAAGAAAAAAGTCTATAAACCACAGTCTAGCACCTATATGAACCAGGATCAGGAAAACTCGAAGAGGGGACCCTTCGAAACACCCTCTCGAACGGTCCCAAAATAAATGAATATCGTAGTTACAAAAATCAGGCATATGACTCAGAATCGTTAACTGAGCCAGCAAACACTTTCCCAGTTAGGATACTCGGCAACAATACTAAGCATGTGGAAAATACCATGAATGAAAAAATAAAAGCACCAAAATTGTATCAGGAGCGATTGAAAAACATTCGAAAAAGAATATTTGGAAGCATGGGGTCAATAACTCGGTCTACAATAAGAGCACGAAACTTTTGGAAAAAGATAAAAAGAAGCAGAAAATTGTTGGTATCTTCCATTATTAATAACAATACGGATGGTCGTATCTATGCCGAAGTAACACTTTTGAATTATTCTGAGCTTGGACTACTCGATACGGGTGCAAATATTAGCTGCGTCGGTTCGAATTTGGCCAAAGAAGATTGGGCCAAATTTTCAAAATTTAAACCACTTTCGTGTAAGGCCAAAACGGCAGATGGGAAAGGCCAAGAAGTCATCGGGGTAATATGGGTAGATATGACCTACAATAACGTCTCGGAAAAGATTCAACTTTTTGTGATTCCCTCATTAGATAAACGTGTAATTCTTGGATTAGATTTTTGGAAGGCTTTCGACTTAGCTCCTGGTGTCATCTCTTCTCTTGAAATTCAATCTGCTGCCACTGATTTGAAAAAGTTCCCACTATCTCTAACAGAACAAGTACAGTTTGAGGAAATGATATTGATATTGGCCAAGCCAAGCCCATAAAGCAAAGGCATTATCCAGTTTCACCGGCGGTGGAGAAGTTGCTTTAGGAGGAAATCGACAGAATGCTTAGCTTAGGAGTGATTGAAAAATCGTCTAGTCCTTGGAGCTCACCGATGCGTCTGGTGATAAAGCCAGGGAAAATCAGGCTATGTTTGGATGCAAGAAAAATCAACGACGTAACGACAAAGGATGCTTATCCTTTGCCAAACATTGATGGAATCTTCGCACGATTACCAGAGGCGAATATTATCTTTAAAATTGACCTTAAAGATGCTTATTGGCAAATCAGCCTTACTGATGCTGCAAAGACTATAACTGCGTTTACCATACCTGGTCGGCCTTTATACCAATTTCGTGTCATGCCATTCGGTCTGTGCAATGCACCGCAGACAATGTGTAGGTTGATGGATGACTTGATCCCATATGATTTAAAATAATGTGTTTTTGGTTATTTAGATGACCTCATTATTGTGTCGGATAGTTTTCACTCCCAGGTTTAGCAGAGTGGTATAGAAGATTCATTCCAAACTTTGCCGCATTGACAACTCCTATTTCGGACTTACTGTCGAATAAAAAAAAAAGTTTTCATGGAATGATGACGCGCAAGTTGCTTTTGATAAATTAAAACAATTATTAACTTCAGCTCCCGTATTGCATAATCCGATTTCAATAAGAAATTTTATTTGCATTGTGATTCAAGCAACTATGGTATAGGAGCAGTTCTTGCACGAAAAGATGAAAACGACAGTGAATTGCCTATTGCCTTTATGAGCAAAAAACTCAATTCGGCTCAACGTAACCATAGCGTTACGGAACGCGAATGCTTGGCGGTATTATTGGCTATAAGTAAATTTAGGTGTTACCTTGAACTTCAAGATTTTGAGGTCATAACAGATCACTCCAGTCTATTATGGATCCGAAAACAACCTAACTTGAAAGGTCGGTAGCACGCTGGGCAATGGAATTGCAGGGCTATCGGTTCTCCATCAGCCATCGTAAAGGACGTGATCACGTTGTGCCAGACGCTTTATCTCGCATAGCAGAACCTGAAATTGCTGCAATCGAAGCGATAGAGCCTATGGTCGATTTACAATCGGATAGCTTCCAAGATTCCGAATATCTGGAGCTGCAAAAACGGATTAATTCGGAAGGGGCAAATTCCCCGAATTTAAGGGTAAATAACGGATAGCTTAAGACCATCCATGGGCAATCAGGTTTCTTCCAATAGGCCATTTCAAAGACTATATATCGACGTATTGGGACCATATCCCAGAAGCAGACAAGGATATATAGGTCTGTTAATTGTCATGGATCATTTTTCAAAATTTCATTGGTTGTATCCCTTAAAGAAGTTTGTAACCAGTTGCATTATTGAGTTTCTTCAAAAACGTATATTCTTTGTGTACGGAATTCCTGAGACAGTGGTCAGCGACAATGGAAAGCAATTTATAGCTAAAGAGTTTAAAAACTTTCTGCACTCGTTAGGAATCGCACATATGGTTACCGCCTTATATTCCCCTCAAGCCAATGCCGCTGAACGGGTAAACATGTCTCTAATATCAGCCATTCGCGCATATTTAGTAAAAGATCAGCGAGATTAGGATGTACACATTGACGCGATTAGTTGTGCTCTTCGTAACTCGTAGCATCAAAGCATAAAAATATCTCCATACCAGGCTATTTTTGTCTTTAATATGATCAAAGCATAAAAATATCTCCATACCAGGCTGTTTGGTCTTGCCCTCACAAGCTGATGCCGCAGCTGCTCTAAAGCATACATAAAATTTATTTCAATCTCTAATTCTCCCTGTCCTTATTCTTTAATATGCGTTGCTTTCGATTTATCTTGCACTTAACTATGTAACTATGTTCGCGGCACTTGTTACGCCGACGCAAAAGTTAGTTGTCGTTTAGCTATCAATTTGGACAGTGCTAAATTCGGGCTCGCTTAATTATCATTTCGTGCAGTGCCAATTCGGGCTCTCTCTTTCGATTCTTTCTTTCGCGGCAAATTCGTGCCGGTGTACAACAAAAACTATTGTTAAACTTAAGACTATTGAATTGCCCTGCGTGGCTCAAATAAATAATTGAAAGGAAATATATTGTGATTAATTTCTTTGGACTACTAGTGCTTTTAAAAGTTAGCGATAAGGCTCGTTATCTCAACATATGGTGACCCCGACGTGATAAACATTAATAAATTTAAGTAAAATAACATATTCGTTTTGATTAATTATCTTTTGTTTTCGTTTTTTCGCGATTCGGTTACATAT